>PVJA010045105.1:0-15788 GCA_004027025.1 Myocastor coypus
GTTTGGGCTGGGCTGGAACAGGAAGTTAGTCGCGGGAACGCAGAGGCGGGGCAGAGGGGCGCAGGGGCTTACCCGCGGTGGGTGCGCAGGCTCAGCTCCCAGCGGTGCGGTTTGGGCTCAATACTCTGATCCTTATGAGGTAGTTTTTGATATGATACTCCTTTGTATAATTATTTATTAAATTATGTGACACTGTATCTATCTAAATGATTTATTCCACAATAAATACCTTAAAATACCAGTTCTTTCCTTCATTATCTCAATTTTCTAGACTTCTTTATCTTAGAATTTTTATAAGTCTACATTTAACTAGCAGATTCATAAGAAAAGAAGCTTTTAACTGGCATTACATGAAGAAAGAGGTGGCATTCTTTTTAAGCAGAAACATTCAATGTGGATGGAGGTAAAGTTCAAAGGAAACTTCTCATTTCATTTCATAAATTTTGTAACTTCTACCATCTAGTCTCTGAAAATTGATGGTTGTTCTAAAATTGACCTCTTCTTGCTGTGTTGCCTCTTTCATTTTCAGTGATAACAATTGTCCAGTGCCTTAAACCATGGCACTTTCAGATTAAAACTGCTACGTGATGCTTACTGTCACATAATTCTGCAATGTGAGCAACAGAGGAAATGTGTCAGCATTTACACAGCCAAGCAACTCTGAGTACATTTATGAATAATAGGCTAGAGTTATAATAAAAGATCACTGTTACTGAACATTTTTCCCAATAATAACAGAAAAAAAACTGAAACTGTAAAAGTGTTTTAAAATATTTTACATGTAAATTGAGTCATCAAAACAAAGCATTGTAATTGTAGCAAAAAATACTATATCACTGATTTAATATCTAAAGTATTCTCCACATGATTATGAATTTAAAATGGAAGTTGTGCTTGTAGTGTATGATTTCTAACAATTATCTTAGGACTCTTTAAAACATCAACAGAATTAAATGCTTTTTTGAAAGCCCCATGACTCAGCTGAATTTTGAAATTTACATAATATTTTATATTACTCAATTGTCCTCAGAATGACTCCCTTTGACTGAGTGCATGGGCTTCAACTGCACTCCATCCCCAGGTCATTATATATATATATATATATATATATATATATATATATATATATATATTTTTTTTTTTTTTTTTTTTTTTTTTTTTTTTAGAGAAGAGATAGTCACCCTAAGCTCACCAAGCTGGGCTACAACTTATTATTATTTTTTTTTTTTTTGAGACAGGGTCTCGCTATGCAGTTGAGGCTGGTCCTGCGCTCACTTTTGTAGCCCAGGCTGGTCTCGAACTCGCACCAATCCTCCTGCCTCAGCCTCCCAAGTGCTGGGATTACAGGCGTGAGCCACCACGCCCGGCTGGGCTGCAACTTATAAGACCCCATAGTGACCATCCAGAGTAGGAAAACTGCAGTCGTCCTAACAAGTATTTCAGCTCAAAAATTTTGATTTTCATAACTTTAAGAATTGATTAACCTATACTTAAAAAAAAAAGTCTGAAGTGGACCTGAAATTTAAAATAAGAAAAATAGATTTTCTTTTTTAAATAACCTTAGAATAAGGAAGAGTTTACTAAGTACAGCATAAAAACATTAGCCTGGAGAATGCTGATAGATCCAAAGACTTAAGAGAAAGCTTCTATACATTTTTTTAAAAAAGCACTGACATGGTAAAAATGACATAACTCCAGTAAAGCTTATTATAAAAGCTCTTCAACAAATAAAATCTTAAAATTCTTGATTATGATGGTCAATTCAATAAAAATATGGAAAAGCATGAGAGGGAAGCTCACTGCTCCAGCCCCATCCCTGTGGCTCTTACCAGCTGCCTTCCATGGCCAATGTGAGAGGCTCCGCCCCTAACACCAGTCTCTTCCTCATGGCACATGCTTTTCAAGAAACTACGGGAACTCAGCTCAGCCCCAATACCACCAACCACCTTCTGTATGAAAGAGGAAGAGTAGCCAAACTTCCAAATCCTTGCTGCTTCTCCACCATGGTGCTGCTGAGCACAACAGAAGTAACAACCAAAAGGTGAGCAGACTGAGGGCAAGACCAACACCTAGGTGAGAGTTTCACTTCAGGACTGAAAGGTTACTTACTGCAGACTGGGTGAGAGGCATCCTTGAAAAACAAGCTTAGAAAGGGTGAGAGTTAAAAAGCATCTGAGTTGCACTAAAGAGCTCAAACTAGGACTAGGAAGACTAAGCACCCTGCAGTCTGTGGTGGGAGGCCAGGTCTGGAGGGCATAAGCATGGGGAGTGGATCTGAAAGAGACAGCAACAAGTCCAGTCGTCTGCTTCAGCTTTTGCACCACTGCCTACATCCAGCAGCAAGCAGTGCTCTGATGCACTACATGTCATTACCTGTGTTGCCTAAGAGCCCACACTAAAATCATAGATCTCTCCACTCTTCTTAACGGTGGTTTGTGATTGGCTCTAAGGGTTTTCAGTATCCAGTTGATACGTGATGCTGCTATTGCTGATCTTATTTCCATAGTCAAGGTAACATATGGTTCTGTCACCTGTTTTCCTCTGTATATGAATATCTGGATTTCCTAGGGGATCATAAACAATTCTGTCTCATTCCTGAAGCAATGGCTGGCCAAAGAAGCCATAAATGCTATCCCAGAAGATAAGCAAACAAACAAAAAATAAATAGAAACACAGTGCCTCCTATTGTCAAAAACCTACTGACCCAAAGCCAATCCAGGGGGTCCTGGAGTAGACAAAATCAAAAGCCACACAGCAGAAATGTCTTAAATGGCATCTAAAACTAACAAAATAGTTCTAGCATATTCATAGCAAACTCAAAGAAGATATAATTAAAAAGATAATGACCCAAATGAAACAAATAATCAGTGAGTTTTAGAAAAGATACTAACAAAATGTGGAGCTAAAATAAAAAGTACAAAATATGAACACCCACGACAGAAAGGAATAAGAGTCCATAAAAAATTCCAAAATCTAAAAGATTGCAAATATGGTTAAAAATATGGTCAGCAAAAGCAACCAATGTGAAAACAAGGTGTCATAACATACAATAAATGTAGAATAAAATAAATAATAGAATATTGTCCTATAATTTTAAAGAACAATGTTTTTCAACTAATGTTATGAAACATTTTAATATATTTGTCATAGTAAAAGTATGAGGAATATGCATAAAAATAAAACAACAAAAAGAAAATAAGTGTGTCAGATATAGAACATTAAGTTGTGGTTAGTGATCAATAATGAAGAATACCTTAAAAACAACATGTGAGGGCTGGGGAGATAGCTCTGTGGTCTAAGAACCTGTCTGATAAGCTGAAGGACTTGAGTTCAATCCCTGATACCACATGCCTTGCTGGCCCTGGAACCCAGGGTATACCGTGCAGGCCATGGAACTAGGTATGGTGATGCATGCCTGTAATCCCAGCACTGGGGAGGCCAAAACAGGAGGATCACTACAAATCTTGACTGCATAGTGAGACCCTGTATCCAATGAATAAGTAAATTTTAAAAAACAAGTGAACATAAAAAAGATCCCACAGCTATTCTCTCAGTTATTCTTCTCTTGTTTCTGGGACAAATACTTGACATTCAAAATGAAGGAAAGCTTTATTTAGCTCATAAGTACTAGAGGTTTCAATCCATATTCATCTGGCTCCAAGGTGGATTAGCACATGGCAGAAAGCAGCAGTTCATGGTGGCAGAAGAGAGCAGAGAGAGGAGAACAAGTAACAGCAATAATGGCAACAAAAAACAGGTCTGTCTCTCTTACATTACATTCAGGCTATTCACCCCAGGCTGGGTGTAGCACTCACACACAAAATCCCAGCAGTACTCACTCCATAATCCCAGCAGTACTCAGACCCATAGTCCCAGCCTTGGATCATGAATTAAGCACAAACTGTAGAACTGTGCCTCAATGATTGCATGAGGCTTTGCAATCAGGGACAGATGTACACAAACCATAACAGCTGTTAAATTACTCAAAGAAGACTAATATGAATAACTAGAATTAATGGAAAATCTGAAGACAGCACAAAGAACACAAAAGTAATAGAAAACTTTGCAGATGTGGAAAAAGAATTTGACACATACAAGTGTAGCATATAGAACCACAAATAGGCATGACTAGAAAGAAAAAACACACTCATGTTATGTAATAATTAAAATACCACAAATGCAACACAGATTGAATCTTAAAAACTGCTAGGAAAAACATAACTCATCTATAAACGAAAACCCATCTGAATTACAACATACGTCTCAACACAAATTGTAAAGAAAACAATGTTCAAACCAGACTTCTATATCCTATAATTTATCTTTCAAAATTGATGGAGAAATAAGATATTTTTTAGAAAGAACACATAAAATAATTCATGGCTACCACACCAAAACTCCAAAAATTTAACAATGATGGTCTACAAAGAAAAATAAAACTAAATGCCAAGGGGCATGTAGATAGTTCAAAGGCATGAGATAGCTCAGTAGAATAAGCACCTGCCTAGCAAGTGCAGGGTCCTGAGTTCAAGCTGCAGTACCACCCAAAAAAGAAAACAAAAGAAAAGAAGAAAAAGAAAGAAAGCTATTTGCCAAAAGATCCCATACAGTGAATCCACCTTACAGTTAGCAATTAAGAAAACAAAGAAAAAGCAAAATAGCCACAAGTAAATAACAGCAAGTAGAAGTACAATGACATGACTAAATTACAGCTGTTAATATGAATGGACTCAATTTAGCCAATCAAAACATACAAAGCAATAAAATGGATCAAGAAACAAAATTAAACAGTAGACTATATACAAGAAACATCTAAAACAAAAAGAAATTCATAGACTAAAAATTAAAGAATGGAAAATAATGTTCCATGCCATAGGAACTCCAAAACAAACAGGAATAGCTGTACTATTTTTAGATAAAATGGACTTTTAAGCCAAAGTTCATCAAAATATACAAAGAAGGACATTATATCTTGGTTAACAAAACTATTCAAACAGAGAATTAACAATTGTAAACACATATGTACCAAACTATGGCACACAATCGACTTATAAACAATAGTAAATATAAAAGATCAAATATGTATCAATACAATTATATTGAGGGATCTCAATACCCCATTGTCACAAATAGATCAACTAAACAAAAAATCAACAAAGATTATCCGAGAACAACTGGAATAGATATCTACAGTGCTTGATCCAACAACACAACATACATTCCTCTCAGGAGTACATTAGACTTTCTCCAAAAGAGACCACATATAGGCCAATAAAGCCAGACTAAGTACATCCAAAAAACTGAAATTATACCATCCATATTATCAGATAGCTATACAATTAGTCTATAGATCACTGGTAAAAGAAAACATAAAATTCAGTACATGCATAAAAACTAAATAATGAACTCTTGAAAGTAATGGGCCATAAAACAAATCTAGGAAGAAATGAGAAAATTCCAAGTATCAACCCATAATGCCAGTAAAACACACCAGAACTTTTGGGCCATGGTGAACAATAATCCTAACAAGGATGTTTATAGCCATGAATGGCCCCATCACAAGAACAGAGTAAGAGTGAGCTCAAATGAATAACCTAGTGATATATCACCAGATTCTAGAAAAACAAGAGTGACTGAAACTCAAAACTATTATACTCCATAGTAAGAAAGATAAATTTGAGTTGTTTGTAGGAAGGATGCAACTTGAAGCCATAAAGCTATGTGAAATAAATCAAATATACAAGCTTAATAAGTGCATGGCATCTCTTACATGATAAAAATAAAGAGCAGAAGAAAAGATGGACCTAGAAAGCAGGGAGACAGATCACAAGAAGGAGATAAAGAGATGGAGGGAGAGGGAAGATGGGGCTGAAGAAAACAAATTGGAACGTGTTATGTACTTGCACCAACTTCACAGAAGGAATGTAAACATTATATAGAGCAAGCCTGTACCAAAACAGGGGGAATGGAAGAGGGATAGAGTGATCAGTGGAAGATGAAGTAGGAATGGGAAAAGGGATGAAAAAGGAATAAAAATGTGTTAGTAAATGTATCAACCTCCCACAAGGAAAGTAAACATGTGCTAAAAAAAAACATACCAATTAACTAAAATAAAACTTAAAAAAATATATCAGAATAAGAAATCAATGAAATTAAGACCAAGGCACAATACAAAGAATCAGTGAATCAGAGTTGGCTGTTCAAAATACACACACACACACACACACACACACACACACACACACACACACACACACACGGAGAGAGAGAGAGAGAGTGAGAGAGAGAGAGAGAGAGAGAGAAAACAAAATTTAAAAGCTTATAGTCAATCTAAGCAAAAGAAAAAGAAAAACACAAATCAATGCAACTAGATGTGAAAAAGGTGAAATCACAAGGGACTGTTATTGCCAGAAAAAAAGAATTACTAACCTCTACTTCACATTTATAACAATGAATTGGAAAATTACAAGAAATGAGGTTCCTAGATATATATGAATACCACAACTAACCCAAGAATTAAAACCTCAAATACAGCAATGACACACAAAGAAATTGAAGTACTAATATGCCTAATCACTAAGAAAAGCCCAGGTAATGCTGAACTGTACAAAAACTTCAGGTAAGATCTACCACTGCTACAGCTCAAATCCTTTAATGAAATTCGAGGGCAGCAGTTCTCAACCTGTGGGTCGCGACCCCGGCAGGGGTCGAATGACCAAAACACAGGGGTTGCCTAAAGCCATTCTGAATCATAACTGTAGCAAAATTACAGTTTTGAAGTAGATACCAAAATTATTTTTTGGTTTGGGGTCACCGCAACATGAGGAACTGTATTGCGGGGCCACGCCATTAGAAAGGTTGAGAACCACTGTTCTAGGGGAAAGTATAGTGCCCACGTCATTCTCAGAAACTCATCACACTGACTCCAAAATTATACAGAAGTTCAACCAAGAATATGAGCCAATCTATTCAATGAACGTGGAAATGCTGGCCAAGTGAATGCAACAAATCATCAAATAGATCACATCAGTAGTTATCCAGGATTCAGGCATGGTCAACATACACAAACCAAGAGATATAACCTATCACATAAACAGGAGCAAGAACAAAAATCATGATTCAGAAAAAGCCCTTTAAAGAATACAGTATCCATTCATGATAAAAACCTGAAGGAAACTGGTACAGAAGGACCTTATCTCAATTCACTAAAAGCCATTTACGACCAATTAACTGCCAACATCATACTGCATGAAGAAAAACTGAAAGCTTTCTTTATAAATTCAGGAACAAGGATATCATTATCACCACTCCCATTCAATACAGTACTCAAACCATTAGCCAGAGTAATCAGGCAAGAGAAAGAAATAAAAACCATACAAATAGAGAATGAAGAAGTAAAACTGTCATTACTTGCAGACAGAAAGACCTTTTATATAGAAGATCCAAAAAGGTCACCAAAAGGTTCCCACAATTAATAATCAAACTCAGCAATACAGAGGGATACAAAATCAACACTCAAAAATCAAGTGTTCCTGCACATCAATAATGAACTCATTGGAAATAAATTAGAAAAACAATACCATTCCTAACACCATCAAGAAAAACTAAATACTTAGGAATTAACTAAAGAAGTGAAAACTACTTACACCCAAATCAGGAATTAATCAAACTAGGGAAGTGAAAAATAGCTACCCCCAAAACCACCATGCCTTGAAAAAGAGCAAACAAAGAAGATCTCAGAAACCAAAAAGATACTTCCTATTCCTAGATAGGGAAAAATGGCTATAATTCTAAGACTGATATACAGACTTAATGCAATCCTAATCAAAATACAAAAAGCCTTTCTTACAACACTAGAAAAAACTAAGATTTCATTGGAACCAGAAGTGGCCCAGAATACCAAGAATAACCCAAGCAATAAGGACAAGACAGGAGCCATTACACTCTCCGTCTTCAAGTTACAGTATATTACAAAACTATAGTGATAAAAACAGTGAACTGCTGGCACAAAATCAGATATGTGGATCAGTGGCAGAGAATAAAGCATGCAGAAACAACCCCAGGCACACTCAGCTATTTCTTTTCTGTTTTTTTTCTTTCTTTGACACAAGGTCTCACTAAGTAGTTCAGGTTGGACTTGAACTCACTATGTAACACAGGGTGGCCTCAAACTCATGGCAATATGCCTGTTATGGTTTATGTCTAGTTGTCCCCCCAAAGCCTCATACAATCATGGGGTATGGCTTCTATAGATTCAGAATTGATGCTTGATCTCTGGGACTGTGTTTTAGTACTGATGGGATTATCAGTCTGAGTAAGGCTGAGCCTATGGGTGTGGTCAATGGTGGATATCCTAAGGCGGAGAGCCTCAGTGTAATATAAAGAGCAACAAAGAGACAGACTAGAGCTGTTGCTCTCTGCTGCCCTGTTTGGTTGGCTACTTCTGCCACCATTTTGTTGCTGTTCCGCCACCATGAACTGGATGCTCTCTGCTCTGTTCCATTCAGCCTTGGGCCAGCCGAGTATGGACTGAAACCTCCACAAACTGTGAGCTAAATAAACCTTTCCTTCCTTCATCTTGTGTGTCTGATATTTGTCCCAACAACGAGTAAAAAGTAACTAAGACAATGCCTAACCCAGATCCCCAAGTGCTAGAATTTCAATCATGCACCACCATGTCTGACTACATTCAGCTATTTCATCTTCAACAAAGGGTCCAAAAATATACACTGGAGGACAGGTAATCCTAATAAATGTTCTATGAAAACTGGCTATCAGCCTGCAGAAGACTGAATCTATGCCCATATATGTTACCATGTGATATGTACTGAACTAAAATAAAAATGGATCAAAGGCCTAAGTGCTAAAATGGAAACATTTAACCTGCTGGAAGATAAAATACTTAAAACTACTCATGATACAGACATAGGCAAGGACTTTCTGAAAAGAACCCCAATGGCACAAGAAATCACATGAAGAATCAACAGATAATCAGAAATATCAAAATTTTGATATAGCAAGAGAAAAATCCAATAAAGCAAAGAGACAATCTATAAAATGAGGAAAAAACATTTTTGCCAGGTATTCCTCAGAGAATATATGAAGAACTATATAGAATAAATGAAGAACTATAAAAATTAACTCTACCCCCCAAAAAGCTTGGCCAATGAAATGAGCAATGAAATGAACACTTATTAGAAGAACAAATATAGGTAGCAAACGAATACACAAAGAAGTGCCCAACATCAGAGAGCAGACTTAGGCAGGATGATACGGCTACCAAAGCCTATACTGGCGACTGGAGAAATGCAAATTTAAGCTACACTGAGAGTCTGTCTCTCTCCAACAAGAATGGCTGTCATCGAGAAACAAAATAATAGTTGGAGAGGCTTCTGGGCCACAAGAAACCATTCTACCTCTTTGGTGGGTATATAACCAGTAAAACCCTTGTACCGATAAATACAGGTATTCTCCAAACAACTAAAATGGGAAATCTTTATTTGACCAACTATTTCCCTTCTAAACATCTTCTTGAAAGAATTAAAGACACTGTATTATAGTGTCATAGCCATTCCTAAGTTTATAGCAGTACTATTTATAATAGCTAAATCTTGGACATGGCCTATATTTCCACAAACAGGTGATTGGATAAAGAAAATGGGATATTATGGTTTGTGTCTAGTTGTTTCCCCAAAGCCTCATATAGGTCACAGGGCAGATGCTGCTGGAGGGGCAGATGCTGCTGAAGGAACAGCAAATGGCTTGAGGGGTGTGGCCAGAGGACCAGGGTGGTGCTCAAGGGGCAGGGCTAGAGAGGCGCAAAGAATTAAACTGACATCATGCGCTGCCAGATACTCTCCCTCCCCTAAGCGGTGGATGCTCGGAGGTTTGGAGTGAATCATCTTGGACACTGTGGTGTAGAGTCTCAGGGTTTTTCTATGTAATGCACGCTGCTTCACACTATGAAACCTCCATTAACTGTGAGCTAAACCTTTCCTCCTCTAAGCCTGTGTGTCAGGTATTTGTCCTAGCAACATGAGAACAGTAGCTAAGCCCTGGGGTGTTTGTAAACAATGGAGCAATACTCTGTCATAAAGAAAGATAAGCTTGAGTCTTTTGTAAAAAAGTAAATAAGCCTTGAGGTCATAGTATTAGGTAAAGTTGGTTAGATATGTAACTATAAGTATTGCATGGCTTTTCATATGAGAAACATAAAATGTAAATTTAGAGCAGTATAAAAGAGCCTGGTAAGCATGAGGTCCTGAGTTCAATCCCCAGTACCGCAAAGAAAAAAAAAAAACAAAAACAAAAAACAGACTAGGAAACAGAGACACACTGGGAAGGGGAACAAGAGGTGGAGGAAGGGGATAGCAAGAGAAGGGGAAGGTGAAGAAAAAGAACTGAGCTGTATTACATACACATACCAACTCCCCCCAACCATTCTGTACTACACTACAAACAAGTACTGCTTATACCTAAAAACTAAACAAAAAGTAGAAAAAAAGATATTCCTTATAAAGGACTTTTTAAGCAAAAGAATTGCACAAATAGAACTCCTAAAACTTGCATCAGCAAAGTGTTAGTATACAACATCCCAGCACTCACCTCAGCCCAGAAAAACAAAAGGGAACAACCCCCCACACAGGACAGAATCTTGGTAAGATCTAAGGAAACCAAGCATGAGCCTCTCACACTTGAAGATAGCACAAAACTAAGTGGCACTGACACACACAGGAAGGGCAGTGCGACCTTACTCGCACTGCTCACCCTCAATGCCAGCCACCACAGCACAGAACGTGAAGAAAACCAAGTGCTACACTTTGCCTCAGATAATCAACACTAACCCAGGTTCAGTGTAACCTGGCACTGAGCAGACATAGCCTGAGGCTCCAAGCTTACTTCAGAGACTTGCTCCCTGGCTCTGTCCTGATGCCACTGCTCCTCAGCAGGCAGAGGATCCAGTCTGGGCCTAGTAGGAGACTGAACACAATAGCCCAAGCTCTGGCCTACTCCAAGACCACGCCAGTCTCACAGTCCCAGGTTTCAGGCCAGTCCATGTGGTCCCAGACTTAAGGCTACCCTACAAGGTCACAGACTCGAGGCCACTACCTGCAAACTAGAGCCTTTAAGCCCAATATGGCTACTCACCAGCTCACAGAGCAACAGGCTCCAGGCCTGCCTCTCAGGCTTAGTTTCCAGATATACCCCATTACTTGGGCAGCACCAGTGGCCCTGGACTCTGGAATGTTCTGGGCACCTAGTTACACCACATGGCCCCAAGCCTCTGGCCCATTCAGTCACCGGGACAGCCTGCTGTATCCCTAACATCCACTGACCAAGTTGAGGCACTGTAAGCACAGCACAGCTTCTCCAACCCCAACATTGACCCACACTGCACCTGCCTTTAAACCCAACCCGTTCCTCACCACAACTGATACCAGGCATCAGGAAGGCCACTCTGCCCATCTTCTGTGTAAGACAATATCATCACTCATTGTAACAATTGAGGGCTCAGGCCCATTGCATAAGATCTGATGCCAGACTAGAATCCACAGACCTGGAACCCAAATCTGCCTCTGTAGATCAGCCCTCAGGCCTATGCCAGTTTGCCCAGGCCACACTCTAGTCCCAGCACCTGTCTGTTTCTTGAAGATGTAGGCTCAAAGCCCATCCCTGTCCCAGATCAGCTCTTGTGAGTCCACGAGTGAGCCTGGCCCTTGGGGACACTAGCTTCAGTCCTGCCTTCATGGACCCAAGCAAAAGGAACAGGCAAGTGCACCCAGGACACAGACCCAAGATGCAGACCAAGGCACCATGTACCTGTGCACTCAGGTACCAGCCCAGCATACCTGAAGGCCTGAGGAGCAAGTCCCCTTAGGAACCTTACCAGGGAACCTGCCACAGCTGTCACATGTACTCTGGTGAATGGCTTCTGCAGACATGCCCATCCCCATGGACAGTGATGATTCCCTCCCTCCTCCTCTTAAGGAATAGACATGAGTTTGGAACAAAGTGGGGAAAATGTGATTAAAAAAAACAGAAAAAAAATAATTGTCCCATAACTGATTTTTTAAAAATGGAAATATAAGAACTTTCTACAAGGAATTCAAGAACTTAAAAAAAGTTGAAAAACAGAACTTTAAGAAAATACAGATAACTCCATGTAATCAGAAAAATAAAGATATGAAAATGAAAAATGTAACAAAAAGGAAAACTTTTCATGAAAATATGGATCAGATAGTCTATAGAGCTAAAAAATGCAATGAATGAAAATTTAAGATGTAATAGAAAACATCATAAGGATGCTTCATTCAGAGAAAAATCTTGAAAAATAACCAAATCCATGACTATGCATGGAGCTGGTGGTGTGAGGGCAACATTGCTCTGTAGCCACTGCACTCAACATGAAATGCAAGAAAAATATTCTAGCTGGTTAACATCCTAGAAGCGAACCACTAATGACTGGGCTTTAAGGAAATAATGTGAAGCACTGGAATCAAGGCAGCATTCAAATACCTAAAGGACACTAAAAATGTGCCAAGAGACACACAAAAGTGTTTCTGGGAAATTCTAACATTATCAAATATAAACATTCATATGGGAAAGAACCACAGCTGATGAAAGTCTGCTTAGAAGCTTTTAGTTACATTGTCTGATTCCATGTGAATCAAAGGAATAGATTTGATAGCAAAAAAATAAAACTCAGGTTATGTGAAATATACAATTAAGAAAAATATAAATAAATGAAGACTATTTATGCAATTCTTTCATCTCTTTGTTTTTGTATTTTAGGTAAGGGTCTACAGGGTGTTCAGGGTCTCACAACTAGATCAGACTTACAGTGCTCCACTTGCTTACAGCCTCCCAAGAGCTGGGATTACAGGTGTGTGCAACTCAGGGTCAATCACTGTCTCTGCACACCCCAAGGGCAGGGCTGGCACAGCAGGCCCAGGGATTGAATCATAAGCCCCTGTGCCTGCTTGCAGGTGCTTTAATCTGCTGAGCTATTTGGCCAGCCATCCAACTTATATAATTTAAGAACTAACATCAAAAATAAATATTCAGGAATGGGGAGATAGCTCAGCTGTATAAACACCAGCCTGACAACTACAAGGACCTTGGTTTGATCCCTGGTTACCACAAGTCAAGCCGGCCCCAAAACCCTGGGCTCACCATGCCAGGAACCAAAACCGGATATGGTGACATATGCCTGTAATCCCAGCACTTGGAAGATGAGACAGGAGGATCGCTAGGAGTCAGAGCTAGGTAGTGAGGCCCTGCACCAAATAAATAAATAAATGAATAATTTAATTTTAAAACTATTCAATTGATAGCATCTCATTAAGGAGAAAAGACAAAGGGACAGAACTCTTTAAAAACAACAGTAAAATTCTAAAACCATACATGCATACACACATGAAATGTAGTCTCTAATCAAAGGCAAACTAAACAAGGCTGTACCAAAACAGAAATTATCAGAAATCAAATACAGATGGTTCATATTACAACAAAACTGTCAACATCAAAGATTTTTAAAAGAGCAGTTGAGAGAGCTGAGTGTGGGGACACATGTCTGAAATCTCACCAATGGAAAGGCTGAAGCAGGAGGACTGCACATGTTGGCAGCCACCATGGGCTACACAGTTAGTTCAAGCAGACAGAACTTCTCCTCCTCCTCCTTCTCCTCCTTCTTCTTCCTCTTCTTCCTCCTCCTCCCCCTCCTCTTCCTCCTCCTCCGCCTCCCCCTCCTCTTCCTCTTCCTCCTCACACAGTGTGCATGCATGTGTGTGTGCTTGTAAGAGAAAGCAGACAAAGGGCCAATGAGATAGCTAAGTGCCTGCTTAGGTGTCTGAAAACGGGAGGATCACTATGAGTCTGAGCTGTGTAGCGAGATTCTGTACCAAAGAAAGAAAGAAACAAAGAAAGAAACAAAGACAGGCAGGCTGCAAGTCAAGAGTTTGAACCCTGGTCCCAAAAAAAAAAAAAAGAACAAATAAAGAAACAAATTATGCTTCTGCACTGCAGTCATACAGTGAAGAGAAAAACTCTGATGAAAGAAAATCTATGTAAGACAAACATTTGATAGTGAAATGATACCTAAGATATATAAGCAATTCAAGCATTTCCATAGAATAAAAATAACCTAATTCCAAAATTCGCTAAATACAAAATTCTCTTTCAAAAAACACAAACATATAAAAATAAACGTACATTTTAATCATGAAAAATAATTTTGAAAAGACAGCTAGCCAACATTTACAGCTGAACATCAGATCTGAAACTCAGTACATAGTTTCTCAGCACATCTCCCTAGGAGAGGTGGAGCTGGGACACTCAGGGTGGCTGTGGGCAGTAGAGAAGTCTGTAAATTTACTCTAACTAGCACCACAATTTTATATCTGTACCAAATCAACTCCTCACTAACGTGCACTTTTTTCCTATATAGAACCTCTAACCCCGGTCTCCAGCCCACCAGGCCCACTCGCCCACCAGGTAAGGTCCCTCAGCTCCTCTGCCCCTTTTTTGCGTTCCTGTGCCTCACTTCCTGTCCCGGTCCCCAGGTGCATCAGGATCCTCTGCCAGCCTTCCACTTCCCCTTTCCCTTTTTTTTTTTTTTTAACCCCTCCTGCCCAAGCTCCACTACCAAACTCATCATACATCTCATCTGGCAACCGATTTGGTCCACTATCCTACAAGGACTCCTCAATTACAAAGCTCCACCTCCACCTGCAGACCACACCCACGGGGCTTCACAGCACCCAGCAACCCAAGCTCTGACATGAAGCCAGGAACTTCTGTAGGGGAACAAATTTGGGGGTTCCAGACAAAACTCCCATAGACGCTAACAGCATAATATCACCAAAGTGCAGAGATCACTTCCAAACAAAATGATAACAACAAGAAGGATGCAATCTCAGGGCCCATGCCCACCCAAATCAAATACAGAAGACACTACCATGGAAGAAAATGGGATTAACGCAGATGAAACCTCTGAATTGGTAGCATCTGAGGCAGACACACAAGTGCAGAAACTTATAGAGCAACTGAGATCAGAGACAACATCAGAAGTAAAAAAAGAAATACATGAAGTGAAAAAACGACTGCAGAAACATATAAAGGAAATCAGAGCAAAAATAATATCTAAAGTTAACAAAGATATGTCTAAAGCAATAGCATACCAACTAGGGGAACAACTACAGAAAGTTAGAGAGGAGAACAGAACAAGAATAATCTCTGAATTAGAGAGAGAAAGGATAACCATAATGACAGACTTCACCACTAAAGAAGACATCAATAAAACATTACAGGACAATAGAAAAATGAAGGAGTCCCTGACGGAGCAATATAGGAAAGAAATAGATTTCATTAAACACTTTCAAAGAGATATACAAGAAAATAAAATCTCTATCACAAGTTGGCAGAGCCATATGAATGAAAGTGAAAATAGAGTCTCAGATTTTGAAGACACAGTTGCAGCCAGTGAAGGAATAAGAAAGGATCTTTTAAAAACAACCAGAAAGCATGAAAAATAATTCAACACCTGCAAGATGATGCAAAATTGAACAACGTGAGATTAATAGGAATCAACGAGAAAGAAGGAGTCAATACAAATGATATAAAAAGAATACGGGCAGAAGTAATAGCAGAAAACTTCCCAAATTTGAGAAAACAATCAGACATTCAGGTAACTGAAGCCTACAGAACCCCAAATAACATCAACCCAACTAAAAACACGCCAAGACATATAATAGTCAAGATACCAGAAATCCAGCTGAAGAATAATATAC
>PVJA010045106.1:0-15826 GCA_004027025.1 Myocastor coypus
GAAGGAAGGAAGGAAGGAAGGAAGGAAGGAAGGAAGGAAGGAAGGAAGGGAGGGAGGGAGGGAGGGAGAAAAAGAAAGAAAGAAAGAAAGAAGAAAGAGGGAGAGAGGGAGAAGGAGAGAGAGAGAGGGAGAGGGAGAGAGGGAGAAGGAGAGATAGGAAAAAGAAAGGAAAGAGAAATGAAAGAAGGTGAGAGAAAGATAAAAAGGAAAAGGAAAGAAGGAATGAAAGAAGGTAGGAAGAAAAAGAAGCCACATGCATCCCTAAAGGACATACCAAAATCAGAAAGAGAAAATTTTCCAATCCAGAGTCCCTGCAGGGCATTCTACTAAGAAAGGAAAATTGTTCTACCTAAAAAGAGAGAAATATTTACAGGACCCAGCTCCATTATTATGTTATTGTATTATATTACCATAAGTAATGAAAATTTGGACTTCCGAGATAGTACACTAATAACGGGTGCCATTACACACCTGGCCAGTAGGCAACAGCCGGGAGAATTTGTGGGGAGGATGGGAGAGTCCAGACAAGGCCAGAGTTCACCATGGGGCACTCTTTCTCCCCTCCTCTATCCCCCACCATCTCCTTCCCTATTTCATTCCTCTTCCTCCTCCTCCTCTTTTTTCTTTTGGTGAAAGAGGGTTGGTTCTATCATAATATAAAGCATATCAGTCTTCTCTATTGAACCAGAGGGAGATTGAGAATTGTATCACCTTTTCATCACTATGATAAGATTCCTGCAATAAACAAGGAAAAAGGACTTATTTTAGTTCATGGTTTAAGAGGTTTCAGTCCATGGTTACAAGGCTCCATTGTTTGGGGCATAGCAGAAAGGTCATAGCTGAAGGGTGTGCTTGAGAACAGCTGCTCACTGCGTGGCAGCCAGGAAGGAGGGAGAGAGTGAAAGACATGGAGGAAGGGGCTGGAGATGTATCCATGATCCCCAGAGTTATGCCCCCTTCGGCTAGGCCCCACTTCCTGTTTCTAACACCATCTAGTAATACCATGAAATTCGATCTCATCAATGCCTCTAAACCACTTGATGAATTAGAGATCATCACACCATAACAAGTATTTTTTTCATCAGCATGATTCTGCAGGTGTCTGCCTCAGCAAGCATATCACTACCTGAGGAAGAAGTGGTTGGCGACACAAGGCAGGCCTCACAATTGGCTGTGACACTCAGTGTGGCAGTGAGAAGGGACTGCATTAGCAGCCCACTGAGGCTGTCTAGTTCTGTTACTCGTTTGGAAAGCGCTCTGAGTCTCCTCGGAACTAGCACCTCCCTTGGGCAGCTCATGATGGGCGAGGCTGCGAGGGAGATAGATGCTACTTCATACAAGGGAGTGAGATTTTCAGTAGCTAATTGGATCTCCCAGTTAAAGCAAGTTGTGTCCATTACACGAGGGAAGAACTTAATGTGACAATCATTTCCTTGTGACATTCTGCACCAGCAGAAACATTTCCTCTTCACACCTCTGTGCCACTTATCTAGGCTATCATTTCAAACATTAGTCCTGATGTCACCGAAGCTGATATGAAGACATTTGTTAAACCATGTCTGCTCTGTCAAAATCATGATTCATTATGAAGCACAAAGTCAGGCGATGAGGATGGGGAAGATAACTGAGACCTGGTAGGCACCTGAAGAACATTACCTTTTGTCTCTCAGTCTTCCCTGAAACTGGTGGGAATAAGCGTCACCAGGCAGAAGTATGTGAATATACTGATGGCAGCAGATGATTTTCTAGAAAGGCAGTGGTGTTTCGGGATTTGAACTCACTTAATGGGTCTTACTATTGAACCAGGAGGAGAAGGGCCTATGTTTCTTATGGATCTATCATGTAGTCACTTTGATAGGCCCCTTATTTATTTTGTTTTATTTGCTCTTCACTCTTCACTTCAATTAATACTATGCAAATATAAGATGTAAAAGCCTTAAGTAATGTGATTACCTCAAGGTCATATATTTAGAAATTAACTAAATCTTTGGGCCCTATTTACCCGCTTTAGAAAAAGGAAGCACTACTTGTCCAGTAGCTGAACAACAACTGCTGTAGAGCAGAACACAGGGGAGCCTAGAGTTGGTGATGGGCAGGGTTAGGTAGGGTCAGCACAGGGTGATGTGCTACAACATGTGCACGCACACACGCGCGTGTGCACACACACACACACACACACACACACACACCCAATATGCAGTGGCTCCAGCATGAAAAGTTCCCATCTCACTCAAAACCCAGAGGACAATGGGCTTCTCATGGGTGGGACCTCTCCTACCTGCAGTGATTTAGAGACAGACTTTTCCCACCCGTAGCTTCCCTCCTCCCAGTGCTGCTCCATGTCTACATCCAGCCAGGGGAAGAAAAGAGAGCAGATTTCACTCTGTGAACCTGTTTTCCTTGAGCCTTAATCTCACAGAAACATGTGAAGGGTTTGCACATGGTCTATCAGAATGAATATCTTATTAGAATGGTTACATGGTGATAGCATGGTGCAAGCACAGCTGAGAAATAGAGCCCTCAGCTAGGCAACCACCTTCAACTCTCAACTGAAAACCATGTAAGAGAAGCATACTATGAAGGAGGCAGGTCAGGAAGGACAGGTTCTGGCATGGTCTTGCTGCTTGACCTTAGAAATAAGGTCAGAGATGAGAGTGTAGAGTCTAGGAACTGTACAGATAGTGCTCTGGTCTAGGTGTCAGCAAGGGGAACTATTAGAAGAGCAAAGACATATTCATTATATTCTCTCTCTCTCTGTCTAGGAAAAGAAGCATTTAAACATTAGTGTCTATTATGTACATTTATAAAACATTATTTTATTTCACTAATGAGTATATGTTCAACATTGAACATATACTCATTAGTGAAATCAACCAGACCTATATGTGTAAATGTTGTATAGTCTCCCTAATATAAGAACTTTAAAGAAGAAAACAAGAACTTAAGGGCATAACACAGCTGAATGTGTTATGGATTAAACAACGAAGTGACTGAAAGCAGATAAAGGAGAAAACATATCAATAGCAAAACCATACACTTATGTACACAGGATGAATCACATATTGGTCTCAAGAACCTTCAAAAGGTTCAGCATATTGATTATAACACAATGTAACGCTAAAACTATGTTTGGAATACATGTCACTCTTGTCTTTTTGATATGTACTGCTCCTGGTGTAAACTCAGTTACTGTTATTCTCTCTCTCAAGAGTAGTACTTGAAAATAAGAGACTGGGCCAAATACCATAGTCTTGACAGGCTACAATTTTGTATTTCCTTGAATTTCCAAATATCTGTGTCAAAATTGTGTAACTACTTATATCACATTGTATGGAAAGTTATTAGAATATCAATGGTCCTTTTCCTCAGCTGCCTTCAAGGTGCTCGGTTCTTCCAAGGGAGCTAAGGCCGCATTGGGGTGAGGCCCTCACTTCTTCCGGTGACTAGCACCGCGCCCGGCAGCCCGCATCATGGCCTCCATCTCCGAGCTCGCCTGTATCTACTCCACCCTCATCCTGCATGACGACGAGGTGACCGTGACGAAGGATAAGATCAATGCCCTTATTAAAGCGGCAGGCGTCAATGTGGAACCTTTTTGGCCTGGCTTGTTTGCAAAGGCTCTGGCCAATGTCAACATTGGGAGCCTCATCTGCAACGTAGGGGCTGGAGGCCCAGCTCCTGCAGCAGGTGCTGCACTTGCAGGTGGCCCTGCTCCCTCCACCGCTGCTGCCCCAGCTGAGGAGAAGAAGGTGGAAGCAAAGAAAGAGGAATCCGAGGAATCTGAGGACGACATGGGCTTTGGTCTTTTTGACTAAACCTCATTTTGTACCATATTCAATAAAAACTGAACATCTGCAAAAAAAAAAAAGAATATCAATGATGGCCAGAAAATATCATTTCCAAGCTAAGTCAAAGATATTTGATACTCAGAAAGCCAGTGATGATAAGCTCAAGTACCTATGTTATAGAGTAATAGTATCACAAAGCTTTTCTGCTGGAGGGTTAAGAATGTAAGTTAACAGGCCAAAAATTGGAGAAAAAGAAGGGCTATAAGGATAGCCAATATTTTGGCCCTAGCCCTTCAAGGTCAATAAGGACCCAGGATATAAGAGAACCTGTGCTGTAATATCCTATAACTCAGAGGTGTCCCAAATGATCTTTTTTTTTTTAAGAATTATTTTTTTTCTTGTTTCAGAACTTTTGTTTATTTATTTTTATGGCCAGCTCAGCCTGCCCTCAGGGCAGGCTGGCACAGCATGTGGTGTCGGGGATTGAACCGTGGTCCCTGCAGCCACCCAAGCTTTTCTCAGCAGGCGCTTTAGACCACTGAGCCATCCTGTTGGGCTCTGTCACACTGATCTTATCAGGCCACTTTTCAGTCAACATCCTGTGCCCAGAAGGCTATGGGACAGTTGCCATGGCTTCTAACGAACCCTTGTTATACTGACGTGGATTTCACCTCTCTCTCTGTGCTGTGCTTCTTTCCTATCTGGGGCCTCCCTGGTGGGAGCGGCTTCACCTCATGGTTGACAAATGCTGTCAACCACTGCTTCCTCACTAGCTCTCCACCCCGGAAGCCAGGTGCTAAACATTTCCCCGCACACCAGTGCCGAGGATCCACAGTGGGATTTACCTCAGCGAAGGATTTCTGAACTTCACGTGGCGAGGACTTCCACAGTGCAGGTACAGAGAACATTCTGAAAGGCAAGTCTGCTTTCATTGTCTTGCTTAGAATTTCTTCTATTGTTCCTAGGATGGAGACCTGAATGAGACTTTCAGGACCCCAAATGGTCGCATCCTTATCTCTCCCTCCCACGGGATTGATTTTAGAGTGATGTGCTGGTTACCTTTCCATCACTGTCACAAAATACCCAAGAGGAATCAAATTAGGAGAAAAGCTTTATTTGAGGTCACAATTTAAGAAGTTCCAGGACATGATTGTGTGGCACGCACAGGACCTCATTGCAGGGCCATGTAGCAGAGAAACCCTGCTCACCTAGTGGTAGCAAGGAAGCAAAGAGAGAGTGGGGTGGGACTGGACTCCCAATGTCCCCCTTCAGGGGCTCAGCCCCATGGCCTCACTTCGTCCTGCTGAGCCGAAGACTCTAAGGATTCCACTGTGTGCTGGTGGAACCGTAGGCTGCAGTAAAGAGCCTTAGCTATGGGACTTTCGGGACCATTTGGGATCCAGTAGACGGGGTGCCGCCAGTTATTTCAACAATTCTAGCCTACCCTCCTCCTTAAACGTACCATTCTTTCTTGTGCAATGGGCGTTTTGCAGACCCTGGACCCTTTATATGGTTTTTCTGGGGATTCTCCCACTTTCAGCACTGAAGACCCAGCGAAACCTCCCTATGGCTCTTCCTCATCAGCCCATCTAGTTACTTTAATCTGACCTTGGCTCCAGAACCAAACAGGGAGGGCTCCCTGGACTCCCTTACCTTGCCCCTTTTTTCTTAGCCAGCCAAGCGGGATCCACTTCTACTACAAGCTTTGGCAACAGTTCTGCACCCTGGTGCAGCACTCGCTACAGTTCCAACAATCGTTTCGTCATTCCAATGCTCCAATAGTCTCTCTTTCCCACTGCGCAGTGCTAGAAACGAGAAACACTTAGCATCTCACGGCTAACCCTCACCACAGAGAACAGCACCCAACAGGGCTGAGATGCTGGTTGAATAAATCAACAACTAACAAGCACTGCCCTTCTGAAGACATTTCTGCTGCCTGATCGTGCACCAGGGACTGACAGCTTAAGGAGAAATCAGCATACTTATCACTGGGCCCAGAAGCAACAAACAAGAGCTTTTTAAAAGGACAAGTGAAAGACTTGGGAAGGCAGCATCAAACGTCTTCCTTCTTTGCAGGGTGTGCCTCATTCGCGCGATAAGGAGCTGAAGGTGTCAGTGTGTGGCCACTGATTCTCGAGCCCCAAGCGTACGCCTTCTCTTCTGGCAGGGCTCACACCCAATGGAGGACTCCCTTGAAATGCTCCATCCACCCAAATGTAACTGGCACAGAGCAGTGTCCCATCTGAGGACCACTGGGCAACACGGAGGCACCCCATCCAGGAGCTGGGGCTGGAACCTTGCAGGCCACAGCCCGCACGAGCTGTCACTGCAGCCCGCTGCCTTGCAAAGCCTAGTGCAACAGGCCCGAGCTTGAGCTCCGCTGGAAGCCCAGGCAAAGAGACAAAAAAAAAAAAAAAAATGTAACCCCATGCGCACTTGCAGTTTACTGACAACAGTCATTAATTAGCCCAGAAAGGGAAGCAACCGAAAAGCTCTTTGTTTAAGGTTTGTCTCTTTATTCTTTCTCCATGTTCCCTAATTAGGCAACGACTGTGGGTGGGAAGGACATTTTTTCTTTTTTCTTTTTTTTTTTTCTTTAAGGAATTAGCTTAAAATACAAAGGATCAGTTTGCATCCTGCAGGGAGAAGCAGGTCCCCCTGCCCAACAAGCACTTCATACATTCCCAGTGCTGTCCGCCTACTGGAATCACCAGGGGCGCTGCCAACTGGCAGCCATGGGGACACATTTTTAACTCACTGGGGAGTGAGGCAAGGAAAACGCTTTTGTAAAGCTGTTTAAAAATTATTTGCAAGGAAAACAATTTGGAAAAAAAATGTGTGGCCATTTTCTTAATGTTGAAGATCCAACATTCAACTCCAGTGGACCAGTTTTTTCCTGCAAGATTTATGAAGCCAATGCTGCCAAGCAGATAGAAATCTAAATAGTAGCATGCTTCACTCTAACAGAACTTTAATTTAATAAGAATAATACCCCTGAATACCCAGACAGGTTTATAGCACTCCAGCCTTAGCATCCCACGCTCTCTTGAAGGCCGGGGCTTGTCAAATACAGTCTCACACGCCACCAGCAGACACTGCCCTGTAGTGGGCTGGCTGGCTGGCTCTGGCTAAGCCTTCAGTCTTCCAAAATTAATTGAGAGTTTCATTGCTCCGCAAGCAAGCTTTTGCCACGTCTCTGGGTGTGCACTATAGTTTCTCCTAGAATTTCCCCGCTTCTTGTTTGATGAAGCTCAAGTTTGACTATACTTGATGACAGGTCACCCCTCTTTCCAGTCTTAGAGCAAAGCTGTGGGAAGGCTTCAGTTTCATTGTTGTTTGTGTGCAGTACTTGGCCCCAGTAGAGGCTGTTTACAAAATCACGGCGGGAGGGCTCCAGGGGACATCAGAATTCTAGCATACTGCTACCTCTGATGCTTCCTCGCACCCTCCTTTCTATCTCAGGAACTAGTATTTGACCCACAGCACCCACAAACCATGGCAAAAAGGATCCCTGTTGACAAGAGGCGTGGCTGTGCTCGCCGTTGGTCCTGGGCGTCTCTGTTGGAGCTTGGGCTCTGCCTTGAAGGGTTCTTGGACCTCAGCACCTTCAGGGTTGGCACGTTCACGGCATTCATAGTGTTCCCTCTCCACATGGCATCAGCAGCAACCGATCCACCATTGTGTCACTTTCAGGTGAGACCAAATGCACACAGAGTCCTTCTCCACACACTGTCAGGGAGAAGTCAACAATCTGTTAAGTATCGTCAGCATGAAATACAGTAGATCTTGTAAAGAAGATGAAACCAAGCACTCCATAAAACAACTGGTATTTAGGGAAAAAATTGTGTGGTCCATTATTGGAAAATAAGCAATTATTAACTGCTTTGGCACTACCTTGTGTGTTGTAGCTGCACTTAATTTGGCTTACTATTACTTAATATGTCATGAGGGAGGGTCTCTACTTTTTCTGCCTCATTAAGTGCTTTGAATTTGGGAATATCAGGCCCCATCCCCAGCTCTACTACATGATAGGGATTTTCATTATGTCCCTTGTGTACTCAGTGATGGACTTGAAAGCATTTGGGTAAGTGCTGTGACCAGAATCCAAAGTCCCCAGATGAGAAGCCAAGAGCTTTAGCAAGACCAGAAAGCACATGCCATGGGATAGAACCAAGATGGAAACGCTGCCGGGCCGGGCTTCCAAGCACGTTAGCTGCAATTTGACCCCAAAGACGACGACTCCAAGTGCACTTGCTACGCCAAAGTTTATCCAAACCCAGGGAATGCTTTGGTCAGCAGCACTGGACAGGAAAACCTCCTGAGAACAAGCTGTCTCACAAGATTTCCGTTACCTGCTGCTTCGAGTCGGACTGAAGTACCTCCAGGGCAGCCTTTCCAGTGGTGGTTTTGGCACTTTCTCCCCCAGATGGAGCCCAGAAGTGCAGGAGTACACAGAAATCAAATGTCCTGGGAGGGGAGTTGATTAAATGTTTTCAAACCCCAAAGGGGAGGGGGGTGAAAATACTCAGTTCAGGTAGAGTTCAAGTTTGGGGGTCAAGCTGCAGGGACCCCTGGGACTCTTTTGTAGCGAGGCCATTAACTTACTCCTTGAAATTGTACCCCGGAGAGCTTATCAAGGGCAGCAGTGTTAGTTCATGGCATTGCCCTTCTTTGTTTTGTGTGGTCCGCTTGTCACACGGTGAGCCCAGAATCGGGCCGCACTCCGCCTGCTAAAGGGAAACAGCCAACTCGCAGGGGAGTTCGGCATCCACCCCGCAGCAGATGCGGTCTTGATTTCCCACACTTCCTGCAACCGCCCTCTTGAAATCAGAACTTCAAATGGCTGACCTCTGCCCGGGTCTGCTGCTCCCGCAGAGACAGCATCACCTCAAGCTGCTTTTCCACATCGGGAGCCTTGAAGAGCCTCAGTGACACCACCAGCACCCTCCCAAGATGTGGATGGAGGATGGATCCGGCACAAAACCGTCCAGTGTCTGTTGAAAGCGGAGTGATACCGAGGTCGTTCCTCGGGCTGAGCCTGTTCCAGATGCTATCCCCGTGCTTGACTACGAGGTGGATTTCTTTTTTTCTGAATAGGAAATTGGGCTTCTATTTCACTTGGGCACAAGAATAATTCATGAAATGACGGCAAGAGAGCACTCTGCTTCCGCCTCACCCAGGGTCTCTGCCTCCACCTCCACTCCCTCCTCTCGCTCTTAAAGCAGGAGTTGTGGACTTTGATTATTCTTTACAAATGAAGGCTAACGTCAACCTTCTGCCGGAAGAGAAGAAAATCACACCAGCATAGCTGGACAATTCTTTTTTCGGTCGAGGACCACATAGTAGATATTTTGGGCTCTACAGCTGCTGACATAACCCTTACCTGCTACCATTGAGGAAGTACCAACGGACAGGGTAAGGCAACAGATCGGTGTGGGAATCTTACAATAAAACTTTATTCGTAAACAGAAGCAGTGAGCAGGAGTCAGCCCACCATTCATAGACCGCACAGTACAGCTTTGTTTTACAGTGCCTGTGTGCGTGCCTGCATGTGTGCGTACGCGTAGGGGATGCTGGAGTTGAGCTCAGGGCCTGATACATACTAAGCTGCTGCCCTACCACAGAGCTATCCTCCAGCCCCTAAATTCAACTTATTTCTTTCTTTGGTTCATAGTTTTTGACAAGTACAGGTAACTGGAAGAATGAATATAGTTCCAAAGGATGGCCGCGTACTGTCTACATATAAAGTTATTTTTTTTAAAAAATCATAAATGTGTATATTTAATATTCTTAAGGGACCTTCCTTAATAAGCAGGTATTTCAGTTTGGCCAAGTCTACGGAGAGTCAGTAGTGATCCCTTCTTCACCCAGTCCGTTGCACGAGCTCTTCGCAGCACTTGACCTCGTACATATTTTTGCATCTGCAACCTCAGGGGCAGTTTCAGTTTGAACGTCTCATGCTGGGGCATGCCTACCGGCTCCTCCACACTTAGACACAAAGCTTCCTTCTCCTCAAGCTTACCCAGTGGATGCATAAGACAGAACTACCCAGCCTGAGCCTGGCCCACCGAGGGGCACTCAAGGGACAGGGGCAGGGAGGATGCCAGGTCCCACTCCCGACCGACGCCCACATCAGAGCACGTGCAGAGCTATGGGATGGCACCGTTGTTTTCACCAGGCGAGCACGTGCGCACTTAGCCAAGCAGGTGAAACTGATTTATGCCAGCCTACAAGGGCCGGGGGCTGCCGAGCAGAGCCGGCTCTGTGTGTGTGGGAAGACCGGGATTCTTCTGGGTTGAAATCGGTGAGAAATTCAATTTGAGCGCGCACCCTTTTCACCTCTGAGGCAAGCCTGAGGCCACCTGAATCAAAACCAGATGGAGTCTCAAGCCTAAAGACAACAAACATCAGTTCAGGGTCCTTCGAGCCGGACCACCAGAGCAAGGCCGGCCGGATCTGCGGCTGGCTGGATCCTAGGCCCCGTGGCGAGGCGCAGCAGTGCCCTGGCCCGCAGCCTGTGCCGCTCGCGGTCCCAACACCCAGGAACATGGCACCCTTAGGGACCAGTTACTTGAGACTGTTCAAGTGCAGGCCGGCTGCCCGGCTGGCCCTTCTTCCTCCCCGTGCGCCCCGCGCAGAGCTGGTTTGTTTTGGCAGAGCCAGCAGGTGCCCTCCCAGCACGGAGATCTGAGCTGTGACCTCCAGTCTTGGGTGGCCGCCTTCACACGCGCATTTCCCGGTCCGCGGAGCCACCCGCCACCCACGCACTGGACTCCGAGCCTCGGATTCCTGCAGGAGGGAGCGCCAACCTCCCGCCCCTGCCCCCGCTGGCCGGGCCCCCTGGAAGAGCTGGGCTGGCTAGGAAACCTGGGCGCTGCCTTTTCATAAACAGCGCGGGAAGTGAGCATTTCAGCATGTGGCCTGTGAAACATGAGCTTCCAGCTGATGGCTGAAACCGGGCCTGGTAAACAAACGGACGACTTGGGCAGGAGAAGTTTCTTCTCAAGTCGCCTTTGAAGAGAGAAGAGGAACCACGCGGTTATTTTTTCAGAGGCTGGGTTTATTTGGGGGCCCACTCACACGAGCATCACCGGGGCCAGTCCCCACTTCTCCCTAGCCTGTCACTAAATGTTCCGGTGCAGCCCCAGAAGTGACCCACCTCTGGGCGAGCAAAGCCAGAAGCCCAGGGGCTGTGAGGGGCTCACTTACCCTTTCTGGCCCCACTGCACCAGGGTTTAATTCAGATGCTAAAATAAAGTCCGCTGGTGGTGGGGCTTGCTTGTATTCCTTGGCGTTGCCCCACTTCAACCAAGTCCCAGCTCTGGAAGTTGTCCCGAAATCTCTGCTGGACAGGGTAGACAGGCAGGGCTGTGAAGCAGAGGGTGGGTGGGGTGCACAGCGGAACCCCAGCCACACCTGGCAGCCTGCCCTCCTGGCCACCTGCCGTCTGCTCCCCCTGGGAAGAAGCGCTCAGGTGGGAAGGGTCCTCTGCTCTCGGGAGTGAGGTGCTGGTGGACCCACTGCAAGTCGGGGAGCTCTCCACATGAGCACCCCCACCTGGCGAGGTTGCCCTCTGGGTGTGCCTGGTGCCTGTGGTTTCATCCGAGGTGGAACTGGGCTAAACTGCAGGTTTTTAGCTGTGGAGTCTGACGGAATCGTTCCCTTTACATGGTGTTTGAGGTCCACTCAGGAACCAGGGGCTGGCAGTCCCTTGTCACACAGGATGGCCTCAGGTGGGGCAAGTGCGGGGTGTGCAAAGGAGAGCTCTGTGTTCTCATAGGTGGTAGATGCTGATGAAGCAGTTTCTGGGTCTCTGCTGACATTTATTTAGTGTTCGCCAGGCCCTAGGGACTGTGCAGATACTTTCCTGATAGTGATTCTCAGGGCAGCTTTTTTATTCTTATTTATTTTTAAAATAAGTATTTAATTGGTACAGGGTCTTGCTGCACAGCTCAGACTTGTAGTGATCCTCCAGTCTCAGCCTCCTCGGCACTGGGTTTGTAGGAGTGCACCACCAGAACCAGTTTCGGTGGCCAACTCGGTGCGGGGCCGTCGTGGCACGTGGTAGCAGGGACTGAACCTGGGTCCTTGCGCTTGCCGGCCAGATACTGAGACTGCCAAGCTATCTTCCCAGACCTTCAAGGTGGCTGTTGTGGTGCCCACACACACTGGAATATCTGGCTTGAGGAAGGTGGCACCCCAGGTGCAGGACCCCACCTGATGCGATAGGGGGGCACCCACTCTTCTTGCAGTCACGTTGCCCGGTGTTCGTCCCCAACCGGCAGCATCATCATGGGCGTTTGTGACTGAACTTTTCATGATGTAGTGCAGTTAGGAGATGGCTTAAGGGGGATCCCAGTGGACTGATCTAAAAGAAGCATTTGTATCAGTGCAGTAAGCACCCCAAGACAAGATCATGAGTGCCAGGGGACAGATGCAAAACATACATTCACCTGTGCTTATGAACATACATGCACATACAATACACACACATGTAAGTGTACATATTACACACGTACATACATACATATACCACACAATGCATGTGTACACACATACGTGTGTGTGTGTGTGTGTGTGTGTGTGTGTGTGTGATATTCAAATACACTCAGGGGTCAGTAAGGAAGAAGAGGAGGTAGCTACTGGAAAAGGTCTGTAGTTTCTTTTCCCACCCTTCCTCCAAGCATGCCTTGCCCTTGTGACCAGGGAGAGTGGAAGGTCCGGCAAATGCTGAGCACCGAGCAACTGTCCTGCTGGGCCACATTCCTGGAAGAGTAGTGAGGTGAATCAAAGCAGGGTGAAGAGCGTGGCCACACCTGCGGGACCATGGAGCTAACTCAAGGAGGAAGCACATGAGTTTGTGGCTTCTGGTGGCTCTTCCATCCTGCCTCCCAGAGTTTCCCAAGGCCTCTGGGGGTTTGCTGGGGCCACACAGCTGAGAGGGAGCCAGTGCTGGCAGTGCCAACAGGCCTGAGGGGGCATGCAGAGAGAAGCTGAGCCAGGCCCACTCCCAGGGAAACTGCAAAGAGGGTTACCTCAGTGGGTGGAGCCCGGTCCCAAGGGTACCCCAGGGCCAAAGTTCAAAATCTCCTTGCTAGCGTCAGCTAAATTTGAATTCTCACCTAAAATCTTCCTGTGATTGTCTTTGTAGGTGTTGAGGTGCACAAAGCACCTCACGGGAGATGGGAAAATAGCTAAAAGACAAGAGCTAGTGCCTCGTGCCCGGCTGCTCCAGGGAGACTATGGTGAACGGGAGTCTCCGCCTTAGTCGTCAGAGCTTCTTGTTACAGGGCCTTGCATTGGACAAGTTCCCACAGGGCTTGATCCTGTTCTGCTGTCAAGCTGAGGCCTGTTGGACAGCCTGGGGATCTGTGAGGGTCCCATGAACGGCAGAGTGAGCAAGGAGGGAGGAAGGGAAGGAACTGGGAACACCTTAGCATCAGGATGAGGAAAAGGCTTACCTTGTGTCTCAGAACTTAGCCCGAAAAGCTGTGGGGGGCGGGGGATGGAGAGAGAGCTATGGAGGGATACTTAATTCCCTTCATTAAAGTAAGTGTGCTAATTAAAATATTTCCCTGTTTAACTGTGAGTAGGCCTCATTAGCAGTATTGCTAATCACCCACTCAAACCCAGAAGGTACTAGAGGGTGCCAGAAGGTACTAGAGCATACTAGCCATCCTAGGGTGAGCAGCAAGGACCTATGGACCACTCCTGTAACCTGCTATCTTTTGTTTTTGAAAGACAGAGCTGGGTGTGGTGGCATATGCCTGTGATCTCTGCACTCAGGAAGCTGAGGCAGGAGGACTGCTGTAAGATCAAGGTCAGCCAGTGAGTTCCAAGCTACCCTGAACTGCATAGCAAGACCCTGTCTTGAAAGAAAGGAAGAAAATAAGAAAGAAAGGAGGAAGATTATCTATCTATCTATCTATCTATCTATCTATCTATCTATCTGTCTGTCTGTCTGTCTGTCTACCTCTCTATCTATCTACCTATCTATATCAGCAAATTGTGAAAAGGTAAGCCCCATTGTAGCTGTATCTTCCTTTAAAGGGTTTTTGAAGTAGTTACACCCAGAAACCTTTAAGGAAGCTGAAGAGAATAGATTTCTGGTGCTCTTACCACTAAAACAGGGAAAAGGTAACTAAGTGTGGTAATGGATATGTTAATTTGCTCACCTAAACTAAGTATTCCACCAGGTATATGTATATCAGAGTACCATAGACAGCTTAAACACAGAGCAAAGAATTTAAAAAGAAAAAGAGCAGGCAGGTCCTGCTTTCCACTGAGCAGGTTTGTTAGGATGTGCTGCTGAGGAGAGGGGCTCTGCTGGCCCTCAAAGCTGCGAGTGCTCAGAGGCGCGAGTCTACCAGACCTGACAGCAAGAAGCCAAATTTGACTTCATGTTGCTTGAGACTCATGTCATGTGTTGAGTGGAGGGGCACCATTGGTCAGAAGGGTTCCACGTTCGATGTTTTAAGATCTGAGCGCTGCAGGGATAAAGACACCACACCCATTCTGGGGGTCCGAGTCTGAGGTGGATTCAGGCATCTGGAGACAGGCACCATCCCACCAGGTAGTATTTCCAGTAAGCCTTATATTCACGCTGTGTTTCAGATTGCATTCATTTTCAAAGTTGTTCACTATTTTAAAGACATCCATGGCTAAAGTTATAGAAGTACTTTAACATTGTAACTATGGGAAATGACAATGCATAAAATATGCTTGCCTTCTTGTTACAGGTAAAGAGGAGAGCCAGGAAAGTGCCATCTTCAGCGTTGATTACATGCATAGGGGGGCCGGTGGGCGGCACAGTCTGCTCAGGCAGATGTAGTCAGGTGCAGGGGCCTGGGTTCCATCCCCAGCTCTACAAGCCTCACCCGCCATGCACTGAAGGCGTCCTCGGACAGACAAAAAAAAAAGTCTTTCTGAACTAGAAAAAAGATTACACGCATTATTTTCTGAGATGGGCTCTGGAAACACAGGCCCCTGAGTTCACGCTGTACTCTCCTCCTCACCCCTTCCCTGCACTGAAACCCAGTTTGGGGGTTTTGGTTAGTTCCTTTTTATTTCCTTCCTTCTAGTTTTTATCAGTGCACAGCATCTTTATATTTTTTGAATGACTCTTTCAAGAGCTGTTGATGAGGAGGAAAATTCTCATATCTGGATCTGTCCAGAATGTGCAGAATATAAATAAGACACAGTAGTGCTTCTGCCATTTTAATTTTTAAGTTTAAATTTAAATGTATTATCCTTTTCAGTGAAAACTTCACTATCCCTAAAGTGGCTGTCAGTCACTGCAATCCTTTTGCAAGCAGGCTCTGTGTGTGTGTGTGTGTGTCTGTGAATTCACCTCGTACTGACATAGTGATCTTTATGATGTCTCCATGAAAGCCTGGGAAGAGATGTCTTCATGTTCTGCAAGACGCAGATCAAGCGAAGCCAAGGCTGACGCATCCGTTGCTGCAGCTCTGCAGGCTCCTAGGAGCCTGCAGCGTAGAGGTGAAGAGAACCGCGCAGCGAGCAGTAAGTGAAGAAGGTGAACAGTGGCCCTGCACCTAAGCGAAGACCTCGTGGCTTGTCAGCAATAACACCAAAGTAATGCCAGTCATACTCACTGGCCCTCACGACTATCAAAACAGATGACTGGAAAATACGCCGCAAACTTCAGGCTCCGATGCACTGACAAGTGTGTGCACACTTACACACAACTGTGTACTCATCTGCACTAGCGTCATGGTTTGTGATTATATATTTTTTTCTTATTTTTTAAAAATATTTTTATTGTTTAAATTTAACAGTGGTTACATTACATATTTTCATCATCAGATCAGTTTAGATTAATGCATATAGGTATATAAGATTGATCAAACAATTAAACATTTACCCTTCTAAATCAACATTACTTTTTTTTTCCCCTTTCTTTTCTTTGAAAGTTGACATATTGCATATTGTCCTCACAATCGTTCTACAGAGTACAGTGTGTGGGCATGACCCACCTCCCTATTGATGTTGCTTAGGAAAAAAAAAAAAAAGGAAAA
>PVJA010045107.1:0-15816 GCA_004027025.1 Myocastor coypus
CTCACTCCCTCCCTCCCTCCCTTCCTTCCTTCCCTTTCTCCCCCTCTCTCTCCTCTTTGAGGCTCTGGAGTCGCACCCAAAGTTCAATCACACACAAGCAATGCTTACCACTGGCCCACACCTAAGTGAGCAGGCCTCCCCCTGAGTGCGAGTCCATGCTCCTGTGAGGAGCTTCAGTGGCTCTTATATGAAAGTTTTGTTCCACTTGCTTCTGAAGCTCTTCCTTTCCCTCTCCTCAAACAATTCCTTTTTTGCCTTTGGGGAAAGAGATGCTTGTTTTTAATCTCTCTGTAGAGGTCTGACAGAATTCGTGCCTGCCGCCTATGTGAGAAGGGAGAAATAATAGCCCTTCCTATTTAGAAGGGTGTTGTAATAATATCATGTATGCCTGTGTAATAATGCTTTCATTTACACAAAGAAGAAAGATGAAAAACGGTAATGCAGATCCGTAGTGATTTTCAACTGCCAGGAACTAATCATTCCTCTGTTATTATCCTGGCGTTCACAAAGCAGTTGGGGAACTGTGCCGAGCACAGAGGTGGGACCCGGAGATGAACAAAGCTGGCTGGCGCGGCCTGTTCTTACCGGAGCTCAGGAAGCCGCAGCTCGGTGTGTGCCTGGCAGGAAGTGAGCGCTCAGGACACTGCTCGGGAGTGCGTGCGTTCTGTGTGCGTCCTGCGTGCAGGCTTCCCGGGAGCCCGCGATGGAGCTAAAGCAGTAAAAGAGTTACAGAAATCAGTGCAAGGTAGTTCTTAGAAACAAACCTTTGGCTTATGTGCACCATCTAGAACATTTACTCCAACAAGCCCAAGTTTGATGCTACATTCTTATTCTGAAAGCAGTTAAGATTGGGTGAATTACCTAAGCTCAGACAGCCAATGAGTTCTATGGATGAGATTTGACCCCGTCTACCGGAGCCGTCACTAACATCCAGCTCTTCCCCGGCCCCCACCCCCCACCTACTCTGACCGATATTTTGTCTTCCAGGAATGACACAGAAGCATAAAGACAGCATTGATTCCATATAGTCAATTCTCTACTGGGTGTTGCTGCTTGGACATTTTATGGGCACCTCTGCTTGCACAAGTTAAAATCTGAAGAAAGCTTCTCTGTGCCCCGAGATCCTGTTGGATACTCTCCCTGTTTCTGTGAAGATGTCTCCTCCCAATGGGTCGAGCTCTACATCCAGGTTACCGTGCCGGGTTTCCACCCTCTTCATAGAGGTGCAGTTGGTGTTTATTTCAAGGTCGACTCACCTTTACTCACCAGGCTATTGAAGTGCTGTCGTGGTGTTTTAATCTCACTCCTCAGTCCAAGTTCTGCAGCATCACAGCAGAAAGCTCTCTAAAAACAATGAAAGCAACATTTGAGTTCCCTTCCGGGGTCCAGGTATTTTAGTAAGGCCACGCAGCACTTTATCTTGCCATCCTGGCATCCAATTTGAAGGAAATACCTTAAATCTCCAGCACTGACCTTACTTCCTGTGGCTTCTGTAAGCGAGCTCATGCCGGCACCCCTTCCCTGCGTTTCTCAAATGCTTCATGGTAGGAGATGAAATTCTCATCTCCAGGTTCTGCTCAAGAATAAATCCCTTCCAAGAGTTCTCCGGCTCAGCCTGATAAATCGATGCATCGGTTGGTCCTCCTGTGTCTCCTTTTTACCCTCTCTCTATGTTCAATTGTCTGCCACTACAAACAGAGAATTTATTCCTCTCTAGCCTGCCTGGCTTTGACTTGATTCTGTGTCTGACTGACAGCACAGCAAGGTTTGTCTTACTCTCTCCAGCAGAACTACGCCATAATAGTCACAGACAAGTCCCAGAAACTTGTAGAATAAAACTAAATCACAAATCAAAGTTTGTTAAGTGACATTAGATTGTAAATAACCCAAAGGAATAGACTGGCGATTAGTGGAATAGTTTGGATCTCCCATATTTTATATTTGCTATAGCTAAGAAGTTATGTTGTTAGGAAATGCTGATCATACTTACAGTGTAGGACATAGTCTGAAGTTCCCTTTCCAGATACCTGTACATGATTTTTTTTTCTAAATAAATTACTTAAATGTAGGTACAGAAGAAATTGTTTAGCCTAAACTTATAGCAAAAATGATGGATTTGTTCCTAATAAAGATAATAGATTTTAAGGCCTTATCAAAACTTTAGTTAATGTCTGGATAAGGCAGTATTTTTCATATTCATTGTGAAATTTCATAGCAGATCAATGGGAGGGCAAGCAGCTCAGAAACTTGGTATAATGAGACACAATTAAAAACCTTTTTAAAAAAATCATGCACCACCTAAAGCTGGAAGCTCAGTGGCCGGTCTGTCTGCGTGTGTCCGTGGCTCACTCCCTCAGACCTGCATATTTAGCTCGCTTGGATGCCATCTAGGAGCTGCAGCTGTTGTTTCAGGCCCAAGTGTGTCAACCTTCTGAGATGGGACGAAACAATTTAGAGTCCAGTAACCAAAAACCTAATCCACTTGCACGTAAACTTTGTTACTTAAGGGCAACGTGGTAATTGCATGTATGCGCACAGTGCTCCAGCTTCTCAGGAGTTATGCGGGCTTCCTTCCCTGGATGTGTCCTGGCTGCTCCGGCTTGAGTAGACCTCGCACAGTTCATTCTTAGATGACCTTTTTTGGAGCTCTGTGTCTATATGACTGATGCGTAGAGTGTGGAGCGTCACAGGTGGCAGTCTTTAAGCAGGAGCCATGAAGCCACAGATGGTCAGTTGGAGCTGCCACTTCTCCCATGGCCTTCTTAGAGCAGAAGTTGCAGGCGCAGGGTGCCAGAGAATGAAGTCTTTGCACAACCAAGCCAGCGAGTCTGGGCACTTCTGGACCTAGCTCGTGAGCTGTCGCGTCACTGCCCAGGTGGACAAGCTGTTCTACTAAAGAAAGAGTTCTTAGACATACAAATGCAGGTTACTTTTTCAAATTCTGTGTGGCTCTATCTGCATTTGCTAAAGTGGACTGCTGATGGTTACAGGCCCTTTTGGTTTGTGGTTCATACTTCTACAGCTGCCTCGAATGTGCCTGAGTTCAACAGTGGTTAGAGGCAGGAGGTCTGTAACTTTCTTTCTGCTCATTTCCTTCATTCAGTGAACCAAATCGTATGTTAATCCTGAACAGGTACTCAGCTCGTTAATGAGCTGCCTGCGCCTGACCTGTCTACTCCGTCTTTAAGGAAGAGCACCAGGCATGCCCATGCTAGGAACCCATCCCCACCATCGCTTCACCCTGCCTTCCTGTGTTCTCTTGGCTTCTCCTCCTCCCTAAAGTTGTAGGCACAGTCCTAGCATCCACCAAGCAGACACTACAGGCCAGGTGGTGCCGTAGTCACTGTATGGTATCACTGCGCCAAGAACTAGAAGCGTTCAACGAAACAGCCAACGACTTCCCACTTCATCCACGAGAAAGATAAGGTCCAAAGGAAGCTGCCTACGTGCTACAGCTGGGAGGCGGATAAGCCACGGAAAGAATCCAGGGCCACACTCAAACTTTGTCTTTGTCTTTTATTTATTTATTTATTTATTTTTAATTTATTTATTTATTTTTTCTCCTGATAGAGTTAAAGTTAATCAATAGGTTTCAAAAGTTTTGGAAACTGACGCTGAACTGCTCATGTGGATTGCCCGTGAATGTGACATCTCTAATGCTGGTTTGGCTTCTAAGGAACGAGTTCTCAAAATAAATTTGGAGAAAAGTGGAAAGTGTGAATATAAGAATAATTATTTCCAGAGTTCAGTCGGATGCTTGCAGTTTTATAATTAAAACAATCACTGGAACATAAAATATTTCGATGGCATTTGTGTTTCTTGAAGGAGTAGGTCCTTTGATGAAGGTTGTGTTTAATGAAGATCGGTGTGAATTGAATAAATCCGGGAGTCCTGGTCCCACACTGAGGCTACCGACCCATAGAGCCTCACAACTAGAAGTGTGAGAATGCGATTCACTTTGATGTTTGAGGGCAAACTGTTACCGAGAATTTCTAAATGATGAAGTGGGACTGGGAGGTTTATCAAGAAGACACGGAAATTACCATCAAGTTCTTCTCTTGCAACAGCACAGCTGAGAGAGTCCAAAGCATCGCCTGTGATCTTTTGAGCAATATCAGGCCACTTTTTTTAAACAGACACCCAAAATGAAAGGATGGTTTCTCCTTTCCAGTCGGTGAACTCTTGGTCCCAAGCTGTCGTCCGTGTAATGCAGCGTTTAACGTCATGGGGAGTGTAAGCGGAGCTGGAGGGACGGTTCCTGACTTTCAGAAGCTGCACCTGACTTGAGCTTGAAGAAACTACTGACGTAGGTGCTCGTCAGTTTCAGTAGATTTTGAAGAGCAGGAAGTGGAAACCCTCAGATGTGAACTTGGGATTCCGTTCTCTCTTGTTTTTGTGGGAAGATTTTACTGAATATTTTTATTTAATGGGAAAAATCACATCCCTATCACTGTGTAGAATTTTAAAATTTACTTGGCTGCAGGCTGGGCATGATGGTGCATGCCTGCAATACCAGCCTTCGAGAGGCTGAGGTGGGAGGATGGCTGCAAGTTCAAGGTCAGCTCGAGCTACATAGTGGAACCTTGTCTCAAAAAGACAAAGAGGAATAAAGGCAGACAGAAAGATGGCTCCAGCGATCAACCATGTACCAGTAATATAAAAGCATCAGTCTGGCAGCACGTGAAAGGATTTTGGAAAGCACACTCTGGGCCACTGTAAACACCTCTTTCGCTTTCCCAGTACCCTTGGAAGCATTGTCGTTGCTGGTGGAGTATATCAGGGAAGGATACACGACGCACAGGGAGTAGAGACGCGAGCAAGACATCTCCAATTATATTACCCAAAATATAGACGACATCACTTTCTAACCCATGCTCTTAAAAACTATATATAAATTCATAGTCAGACCTTAGATTCTCATCTTCTCCATAAATTCCAAGTAAATCCTTGTAAGCCTTGTGGTTGTTCTATCTGTTGCTATTAGATATCAGCAGGTCACTAAGCCATGGTTGTTATGGTGACGGGGTAAGGCAAAATCACAGCCAGTCTCGCAGCCCAGGGAAGAATGTGGACCTCAGAGCTTCTAGTGAGAGCTTCCCGGTGGGGCTCTATATACTACATTGCCTGCTTCGATCACCCTCTCATCTCAGGGGGCCAATAAATTCTCAAGAATTTTGTAAACCAGACACTGTCTACTGCCAAGAGGTCTTTCTAATGTCCTCCCAATTTTAGGAGGAAAGGGCCCCTTAGTAGGCCTAGCTACATAGCTCAGCAGAGTAAGCACTTGCTCAGGTAAGTGCAGGGGGCAGGGTTCGATCCCTGGCACTGCATGCCGCACTGGCCCCGCCCTGTGGTGCACCAGGTGTAGTGGTGCATGCCTGTAATCCCAGCACGAGGGAAGCAGAAATCAGGAGGACCACTATGAGTCTGAGCTGCAGTGAGACCCCCACACACATACAACTTTAGGAAAGGGCTAAGGGAAAGGTTTTCCTATATTGACAAAATTTATATTGGTATTTCTAGTTTCCTACATAGTTAATAATATTCAGACATCTGAGTGCACCTTTTGAGTAATTCTGTAAAAAATTCTTGGAGTAGATTCCCAATTACTACGTATGTATTCACTCTGTGCTAGGAAACTGGACCAGCTGGATCTTGATGCTGTTGGAAAGAGGGAATGTTGTATCATTCGAACGTGTAGGGTTTTGCTGATGAGGTAAACACTTCCTCCTGAAGTCCGGCTAATGACTTTTCCTTTTCTGAGTACATATTAGGCAGACTTTGAAATGTACTCACCTTATTTTTGATTTCTGATAAGCTAGGTAAGTTTACGAGGACATTAAGCAGTCTAAACTGAAAGCGAGTCTGTTTTCCTTTGGCTCGTCCTCTGTGATGCAGGTCAAGATGGGCTCCCAAGGGCACCCGGTGCTCACGGGCAGGGCCTTAGAAGGTGGCGGACCCTGGGGGCGTGGCAGCAGCGGCCTTGCTGCCTTTGCTCCAGGGGGAGGAGGGCCCGGTGCGGCGGCGCGGCTGCGCTTGAGCCCGCCTCGTTGCTCTCTCCTCTCTCAGCCTCCCGGCTGCTGTGACGTGGGCAGGTTCCCTCCAACCCTGAAAGAAGGGAAAACGACCTCCTGAGGCGCGTGAGCAGGGCAGCTGGGATCGCTGTGTTCTCACGTCTGCGGGTGTTTGGAAAGGAGCATCTAGGGCTTCACTTTTGTGCTCTAATCTTTTTTCCTCTTTTCAATTTCTTGTAATTTCATTATGTGTGTGTGTGTGTGTGTGTGTGTGTGTGTGTGTTTTCTAATCTTGCACATTTATGTCTGGTAATCTGAACAACTGATCTGCAGATGGCATCCCGTAATACAACAGCCACTGTTCAATTCCTACTGCTTGGTGGGTGAAATCTGGCATTGTTTCCAGTGCTGTTTTATTTTCTGTCACTGCTTTGTATTCTTTAAAAATAACGACACATTACATAAGCATAGCAGAAAAATTGTACTGTGTTATTGAAATGACCTTGTAGTCTTTCAGAATGTGAATTTTCAGGAAAAAAAAAAAAAAAAAAACTAAGTTAAGTCGTTTTCAAGATGGAAAAGCTTGATATTTAATGTGATCATGGATGTAAATAAACTGCATTAGTGAAAAGAAAAACCTCCTGTGCGCTCTCCTTTCTTTACCTTAGTTTACAAGTTATGGATGGTACTTTAGCTTTACTTGGTGTTTTCTTCCTCTTCTTTTTGGATCTCTTTTAAGCAAATCAGTACAAGTAAACCAGCTACTCCGACTGACTTTGTGACATTTCTTCAGTCTTCCTGCTTTGGCCACCAGTCCGGCCGAGGCCTCTGCATCCTCATGGTCGTGCTATGGCTGTGTGCTCTGGGAGGATGTCTCTCCAAGGGGCACTGTGCTCCCAGAAGCTGCGTCCGCTGGGGTCAGCGGTGAGCTGTACCCACCTCTGCTTTTGCCAAGCCTCTCCTTGCAGAAGCCGATGTCCCTTCACATCAGTGCATTCTAGGCCTGCGCTCCATGTTCAACCTGGCTTCCTGCTCCGGCTATGACTGGCCACCACGTCTTCCTTCCACTGTCCGGCTGGCTCATTTTCACTTTAAGCCTCTAGGGTTCTGTACTGGACAGAGGCTTACCTGCCCCAGCACCCATGTGGTCATGTGCTCTTAGCCCCGCCCCTCCAATCTCTATTGGCTGTGCTTGCTTCCATCAAAGCACAAGGCCCAATGACAGTTCTTCCTCCTTGTGAAGCTGTCCCTACAAACTTATAACACTGACATCCATTCGCCTTAATGGTGATTTAGGGTTAGCACATCTGACCTTTCCAGCATAAGATACTTTTTTTTTTTTTGGTGGGACTGGGGTTCTAACTCATGACCTTGCACTTGCCAGGCAAGCACTTGTGTCATGAAGCCATTTCCCCTGCCCCTCCGGCATAAGATGTCTAACGACCCTTGACTTCCTATTTTCCTTTCTCAGATGAATGATGAAAGGGGTCATCCTCATTGGTTTCCTAGGGCTGCCACAACAAGCTATCACACACTAGTTTATCTTCTGACCATCCTGGATTACATATGTACCAAATCCAGGGCTGGGCTCTTTCTGAAAGATGCAGAGGGGCCTTTGCTCCCTGTCATATTTCAGCCCTGGCTGGGGATTTGTGGGGTTCTCCTGCGTGTGGACACATCCGTCTGCCAACCTGAGTCTTCCTTTGTCACCTGAGGACTTCTTATTTCTCCACTGTTAGCGTTTTACTCTTACAAATATCCTTTCAGATATTTTTCTATGAAAAGCTTGCAATTAATATAATATAATATAATAGTATATTAACACAATATACTTGTATGTTTTCTCAAAATATGTTGTGAGCATCTTCTATTTATTCTCTATTCTTCAAGAATGGGATAAAACTTTAATTACGTTTTAAAATTTTTTGGGCTGTAGAGATAGCTAAGTACAAGAAGAAATTCCTGACAAGTGCAAGGGCCTGAGTTCAATTCCCAGTACTGAAATATATCTATCTATATCTATATCTATATCTATATATATATATATATATATATATATATATATACATATATCTGCACTTTGCAGTTCCTGCTTGCAGTGGCCCCAGGCAGTGACTCTGTGCCCATATCCTGACATGTTTCTGTTATACATATAAATGCTCTGTCCATACAGGTTTGAACCAATACAGTCTCAGCCTACCCAATTCAATCTATAGAATTACTTCTAAATGAGGTAGGTGCAAGGTGGGTGTAAACTTTGAGAGGGCCTTGGATCTTGTATGCTGCCTCAGAATTGTTTTAAGAATTGGTTGGGATGCGGTAAGCACTCGCAGATGTCAGACATTGCTGTTGCTAGCAGTAAGTCTGCTGTTCAACAAATTTCTCAAATCAGGAAAGAGTAAAAAGAGAAAGGCACTAGGAAAGGTGCTGAGAAGTATAGCAAGGATGCCACTAGAGGAAAGCGTTCTTCTGTTTAGAGACAGGACTATAATATCTCTTCAGTTTCTACTGCAGCTCGTGGTCCTCTTATCAGGCAAGGCGACTATAAGTGACAGGTGCGGAATAAGCAGACACAGGTGAGAATGTGGGCGGGACGGATGACTGTGGGCAGTCCTCAAACCAACTTAATATTCCTGGGGAGGGAGGTTCAAAGAAATTACAAGAGGTAGAAAGCCAGTCTCTTATTCATTTTAAAGAACTGCTAAATTTGGGAGAACATGACAAAAAGTAGTTTTACATAGAATTTGTGGGATAGTTATTGCATTTACTGTAATTTTTTTAAGTCTTATTTTTAAATTTCATTTTTGAGACAGAGTCTTGCTATACAGTTCAGGTTGGTCTTGAACTCACTAGGTAGCCCAGGCTAACCGTAAACTCACAAGGATCTCCTGCCTCAGCCTCCTGAGTGCTGTAATTCCTGGTGTGCGCTACTAGGCCTGACCTGCACTGTTTTTTATTTATTTTTCTTCTTGTTTCAGAACCTTTGTTTATTCACTCATTTTTATGGCCAGCTCAGCCTGCCCAAGGGCAGGGTTGGCGCAGCATGTGGTGCCGGGGATTGAACCACGGTCCCTGTAGCCGCCTAAGCTTTCCTAAGCAGGTGCTTTAGACCACTGGGCCATCCTGCCAGGCTCCATGCACTGTTTTTAAATGATTGGAGAAATGAGCTTTTTTTTTTTTTTTTTTTTTTTTTTTTTTTTTTTTTGTCTTTTTGAGACAGGGTCTCGCTATGCAGTTCAGGCTGGCCTTGAGCTCACTTTGGTAGCCCAGGCTGGTCTTGAACTCGTACTGATCCTCCTGCCTCAGCCTCCCAAGTGCTGGGATTACAGGTGTGTGCCACCACGCCCAGCAGAGAAATGAGCTTTTGAAGCTGACCACCCTCCCAAACAAATTTAGGAGCGGATAGTATCTGGCTGTAGCATACCCCAAGTGTAACTGCAGGTCACATTTATTTTCTTTGCTTACTAGTGTATTTAGAAGTATAATAATCTGGGTATCTAGATATCACTCGAATATTTGACAAAACTTCTACTACTGTAATCCATAAATATCAGAATGTGAGAATATTCATTTTATATTTTGGGAAAATTTTTAGTAGTAACAGAATAGAACTATATCCAGAGCAGTTTATTTATTTATTTCATGTATCTAGTACAGGGTCTACAGGGCCTCACTGCACAGATCAGACTTGCAGTGATCCTCCTGTTTTCAGCCTTTCAAGGGCTGGGATTACAGAAGCGTGCTGCCACGCCCAGGCTCAGTCACAGTCTCAGCCTGCCCCAGGGACGGGGCCAGGACGGCATGCCCTGGACTGAACCTCGGTCTGCTGTGTGCCTGCCTAAGCAGGGGCTCGAGTCCGCTGAGCTACCTGGCCAGCCCATATCCAGGGAAATTTAAATGCAATAAAATTAGAATCAAAAAGGAAATGGTGAGGTGGCTGCACCACGTAGTTACCATAATGCAAGCCCTGGTTGGGACGGCCCCGGAAGCCCGCGCTGTGAGGCTTCCCTGTGCCACCACCCCCAGGTAAGCCGTGACAAGACAGAGGAAAAATATGCACCGCACAGGCGAAAGCATTCACAAAGGAGAAAGGATCTCCCTGAGCTGAAGGAGAGTACCGAATGGCGATGTGGGAGGACCACACAGCTGCTGGCTGCCAGGGGCCTCCTACAGAAGGCGGTGGAGTGAGAAGAGGGACTGACGATGACCAAGGTGACTCCAAAGACTCTCGGCTTGAATCCAGAGCAGACAGGAGGCGGCAGAAGCAGGGCTGGGAGAATGCAAAGTAGAAAACGGAAGTCCGCCGGCGTACGGGGCGCTGGGCGCGTCTGAGGCGGAGCGTGCGTCTGTCCTGAAGTGAGGCACCCCTGTGGGTCTCGAGCAGCTGAGCTCATCCTCTTCTCCAGATGCTGGAATCTGGGGTCAGGGACCAGCGTGGGTGTCACGCCCCTCTGACCTCCTCATGCCACAAAAGGGGCTCCCTGGGCTTCCTTTGCTAGGAGCTCTGTTCTGATTCACAGGGACTTGATGCTTATCACCCAATCAGCTGCTGAAGGCCCTGCCACCCAGCACCGTCACGTCAATATCAGAACCTTATGGCACACATTCTGGACAAACCAGATACTTGGGTTGTAAAAGGCAAGAACAGAACGGCGTGCAGGGCTTCCCTAGCAGAAAGGAGGAGCGCGGTGCCCCGCCTCACTCTCCCAGCGGGGTAGGGGCAGCAGCAGCAGCAGGACAGGAAGGAGCCTGAGACGCGGCCCGGCCACTTGGAAGCTGGCAGCGCCGAGTTCTTTCAGTATGGAAGGGAGGACACGGGAAAGTGGAGGGAGAAAGGAACATCAGAAAGCAGAAGATAAATATTCAAGATAAGATGGCAAGCCCAAGTTCTGTAATGCAGCGCTGTAAAGGACAGCTCATGAATATCCTGAGCATGAAATCCTTCTCAAAGAAGCTATTCTTGTAGAATAATTGCACAGTGGATTTATACAAGTTTATCTCGAATGTTCTATGGTAATTTTTCTTAAAGTTGTCACGCCATGACATCTATCTATCTGTCTATCTATCTATCATCTATCTATGACCATGTAATAACAAAATAGAGCAGGTGCTTATTAAGAAGGAAGCTTGGGAAGATAAAAGAGGATACAGTCACTGAGATCCTTGAACATACAATAAGTAAGATGCTCGCTGGGCTGTCCACGGTGAGCTTCCATGGCGGCAGCAGTGCCGGGAAACTCACTTGAAGCAGCACATAGGAACGCAGAGCCCACAAATGAACTCTGAAGGTGCAGAGGGCAGACAGCAGGGGATGGACGATGCCCTGCTGTGGAGGAGCCCGGGACGTCCACTTGAAGTACAGTTCTCAGACTTCAAAGATTAAGCTGGGAGGGTCCTGAGACTGCGAGGACGAAAAGAATAATTCTGCAGCTTAATGGATTATTGTGAAACTACAGACTATGTACTTCAAGGAGAGGCTCCTAATGGAAGCCAGAAGCACAGAGCGTTGGCTTCCAAGGAAGGCCATGGAGGTGGACCCCAGCTCCCTCTCAGCCACAAAGCATCACAGAAAATGTGCTGTCGTGAGGCGAGGTGCAGCCCGGATCTCATTTTCCAAATGTGTCACCGTTCAGGAAAGTTTTCTGAAGGGTTACATAAAAACAGTGAGAATTTCAACTTACATTAAAGCTAGCTTAGGGAAAAAAAATGCATAGTTAGCTCAGACATTTAAAGCACACTCAAAATATTTACTGAATTGTGAATTCTTAAAATCTTGAAAGTGGGATCCCAGTTCCACTTCGAGGCATATCTCACGGATCCAAGGAGAGCTCTGAGACATGCATATATCCATACTTGCTAATAAAATGCCACCCAAGTGGCCAGACAGAGACACATAGGTAAACAGAGTTTGGGACTGAAGGTGGTGAAGCAGTCAACCTTTAGATTTCCTCATGTGCTGTGGCATGAATGAACCGGTCAATAAGGGCCTGAACTGGGACACGGGCTAAGGGAAAGAGTCCGTTCCCAAAAAAGGCAGGCTCTCCGTGGTTCCCTTACATGCAGCTCCAGGAGCCGTGCAGCTTGGAGACGGGCAGCAGAAGGGCAGCCGCCATGGGAGGGCAGGGGCCACGGGAAGCTGCTGTTCAGTAGGACGAGAGCTTCGGCGTGGCAAAGGCTTTTGGAGATGGGTGAGAAACGCTATGACTGGCTTTAATACCACGGACTTGTACACTTAAAAATGGATAAGATGATAGATTTTATCTTCAGAGAATCTTGCTAGTATTAAAAATTTAAAAATGAAAGAATATTAATAAAAAAAATACATACACAACCTCTGGAATCCTGACAAGTGAGAAAAAAATATCGATCATTTTTATGGCCTCACACTAGGGGAAATTGCTTGGGCCAGACACAGCGGACAGGAGCCATAAAGGATGATGCTCATAAATTCAGCTACATTAGCCCTAAGAATGCCAGCCTGCCTGAGCATAAGGTCGTCAGACAAGCTGCACTGTGGGGAGGTTTGCATGATTTATCTTGGTAGACACAAATTAAAAATTTTAAAAAAAGTGAGACAGACCAGAAACTCATGATAAAAAGTTATGAAGGACGTACACAGGCAATTCACAGAGAGAGAACATTGATATTCCAAGGGTGACAGGCGGGGGCCTCAGTCAGTAGGTAATTAGGGAAATGCCTTAAAGCCACGAGGGTACCTTGTAATAGTTCTCCTGGTACCCAACAACACTTACTGGGGCTGGACAGAGACACTCGAAATTCCTACTCTCTTATTCCCTAAACTTCGTCTGAGTCATGTCTCTAGGTTAGAAAGACTGTTTTAAAATAAGTCAGAAATATCCAGCTGTCATCCACTTATGCTGTCTTCAACCACTGAAATTCCAAACCATGTTTAAAATCTCAAGACCATAATATTAGATGAAACAAATCAGGGACACAAATCTGTATATGCCACAGTTTGTCTTATGTGAGAACCCATAATATAAATAGAAAGCAGAATAAAATGTCGATGGTAGGAAGGAGGCAGGGTCTCCTCAGCCGGGCAGGACCGCGAGAGGAGGGGCCCAGAAGGGCAGGCCGAGAAGCTAGGACGTGTCCCGCACTGGAGTGACATCCCCACGAGGGACGGGGCCGGCCGAGCACGAAGGAAGAAGGTCACGCAGAAGGACGGAAAGCACTTGATGGGGAAACGTCGACAGCCATCCCAAGCTGTTGTGTTATAGACAGAAGTAAAGCGCCTGAAGTTGTCCCTCAGCCTGCAGTTTGTTCTCCTGTTTGTGTTACAACCAGAGAAGCTGGTCTTCTCTTTCCTCTCTAGAGATTCCTTGAAAGGGGTGTTCATTTTAAATCAGGAAACAAAGGTAGAGTCCGTTAGGGTCACCTTAAAAATCTGTGAGTAACAGAACAGACTTCTTCAGTAATCGCGAGGTGGGATCCGGATGGTGAAAGCCACTGAAAGTTTCCGCTGAGATCTCGTATAACTTTTCTGATAGCGTCCCATTTCTGCAGCAGCAAAACCAGACGCTACCTCTCTGCCACCTGGCTTTTAGGAGCAGGGGTGGGGTGCCACCTGGCCAGTCCCTTCCTCTTCAGCTGCCGTCTGGAGATTGTGGACAAATGTTTACTCTAAGGCTCCCATCTCCAGACCGCGGATGTCTTTTTTTTTTGGCTTTTTGAGACAGGGTCTCACTGTGCAGTTCAGGCTGGCTTTGAGCTCACTTTTGTAGCCCAGGCTGGTCTCAAACTCGCAATGAGCCTCCTGCCTCAGCCTCCCAAGTGCTGGGATTACAGGCGTGAGCCACCACGCCTGGCTCATAGACCGAGGATGTTTAATTAGATACTAGCTCGAAGAAAACATATTTTAAACAGAAAACTCACAAAAATGATGGCGAGGTGATAGGGTGGGGAGGAGGACAGATGTCACATTCTGCACCCTGAGCGTGAGCCCTACGCACAACACAAGCCATCTGCGGAGCGCCTGAGAGCCAGCGCACCTGCTCCGAGGCCCCACTGAGCCGCTCTCGCTCCGTCTGATGGCGTTTGTGGGTGTTTGGACTTCCACCGGCAGTCGAGAGGATAGCCCTGCCTGGAAACACCTTCAGCGTGTGGCCAACTGTGCTCCTGGTGCCTGGGAGCGTGCCATCCCGTAGGGTCTGGGGCTGCACACGCTCGGGGCTGGTCTTTCCTATCACGATCTAACTCCTCAGAGAACTGCTTTACAGTTTAGTGATTTTGAGGTTTATTTTACGAAATCAAGTACTTTAGGGGAACTCACCACTTCAGAAACATACTCTGCGTCTAAAGTTTCCCGGTGCCCCAAGGTGTTTGTAAATGAGTTGGACCTCATAGATTCAGTGGCTTGGGGTGAAACCTTCTCACTGGGTGACTTGGCGGGCTTTTGCAGGGGAGAGAGCCAGATGGAGGTGGCCGAGGCCGTTCAGGCTCCGCAGCGTGTGAGGACCACAGCGGGGATGCACACCGTGGCTTTCTTTGCATCCAGGCCAGGCTGGGCACCTATGCCGTCATCTTTTGCTGAGCCACGGGGTCTTTCTATTGACAGCTGTTACCTAGACACGACAGATCCACTGCTTTGCCAGTTTCCTTCTCCGAAAATAACCGGCTCTTCAACATTATTACAATGACGTTGCTGTAAATAGAAGATGCAGCAGCCTTGTGTGTTATCCGTTGTCTTGGGAAAGGCAGTTATGATCCTCGGCTGGTGCTGGACGTCGAAATGCAGCAGCTGTATTTCCGTAGGGTGCGGTGGTCATTCTGGAAAAATAAAATGTTATAAAAAAGTAATTTTTATTCTATCATTTATGACAGGGAATTTATCAGAGTTGTACTATTTCATTTTTTGTTTTGCTTATGTGATTTTCAAGAAAACTTTTACAGTTGACTTTAATATTCTTAAGGATGCGGTAGATTTTGAGTTATGATGTTTAAGAAATGCATGGATTCCTTGTAAGGGACCAAAATTTGTAATTCTTTTTTTTTAACCTTCATATTTAAGGGAAAAATTAAAAAAATATAGTTTGCTTCAAAACTTCACAGCCGAGGAAAGTGAAATAGATGGTGGACTTGATGGGACTGAACGCCCAGCACAGAAGTGAAGCTTTGTAGACACTTAATGCCTGCATTTCTGAGACAGAGAGGATCTCTCTTTTCTCCCCTGCTTCTTGCCCCTCACAGGCAGTGGCCTGCCCCCCCTTCTCCTCACAGAGCTCCCCAGGCTCTCACTTCTGGCTGCCTGTGGCAGCCGCGGGTGGATTTGAACGCGGAGCTTAACTGCACTACCGATTCCCTTTGGCCACCCCCCCCCCCCGTTGCCTCTTCTTATTCCTCCTTGTTGTGGTTGTAGAGTTTGGGCTCTCCAGGAATCGCTTTACTGCCTTCAAACGCTGCACTTCCGTGTCTATTTCTCTTTCATCCACTAAAGAAAATTCTTTCCTCCTGTGAGAGCTCACTTTCTGTTTTCGTGGTTAACGTGAGGACCACAGGAGCGCTCCACGCCTGGTCTTCTTCAAGCCTTGCCGACCAAAGGCCCAGGCTGCAGCCAAGGCCCAGGCCCCAGCTGCTGCTGCTCCAGCCAAGGCCCAGGCCCCAGCTGCTGCTCCAGCCAAGGCCCAGGCCCCAGCTGCTGCTGCTCCAGCCAAGGCCCAGGCCCCAGCTGCTGCTGCTCCAGCCAAGGCCCAGGCCCCAGCTGCTGCTCCAGCCAAGGCCCAGGCCCCAGCTGCTGCTCCAGCCAAGGCCCAGGCTCCAGCTGCTGCTCCAGCCAAGGCCC
>PVJA010045108.1:0-15766 GCA_004027025.1 Myocastor coypus
TGTGTGTGTGACCAGGATTTGAACTCAAGACTTTGTACTTGCCAGGCAGGCCACTTGTGCCATGGAGCTATCTCCCCAGCACCACCCTCCTTTAAAAGCCTCATTTGGGGTGGGGGGAAGTTCTGAACTCACAACCTTGCACTTGCCTGGCAGGCACTTGTGCCACAGACCGATCTTCCAGCCCCAAAGCCTCATGAAAAAGATGCATGGACTGTGAAAGACAAAAGGAGTCAAAGAAGTGTAATACCTTACAGTTGTTATATACGTACATCTACAGAGAGTTGGAAACTGACTGTTCCTACTGCCCAGCCACTAAGGACAGAGATTTAACAGAATAAATGTTCTAGAATTTCTTCAAAAAGTTAAGAGATAGGGTCAGAATGTCTATTAGTGGCAAGAGTTCAGAAATGCAAGCAACTGTCAACTTTATAAATTTATTGGGGCCCGGCAGGATGGCTCAGTGGTCTAAAGCGCCTGCTTGGGAAAGCTTGGGCGGCTTCAGGGACCACGGTTCGATCCCTGGCACCACATGCTGCGCCAGCCCTGCCATAAAAATGAGTAAATAAACAAATAAAGGTTCTGAAACAAGAAAAAAAAAAAAATTTATTGATTAAAAAAAAATTCATGATGACCATGTAAAATGGCTGGGCTTACACTTTGCCACATCAAAGAAATTAATACTTGAACTAAAGTTACAATAATTTAGCATAGCATTCCTTGATAGAGGCATTAATTTTAGTAATTATGTTCATCTTTAGTATTTGAAACTGTTCCTGTCATAGAGGAGAATTAGCACAGCTATTCACAAATCAAAAAGGAATTTCCCAGAGCTGTTTGCTGGTATTTCACCTCAAGAAATACAAAGTATAAGGAAATCATTTTCAAAAGACCTTTTCTAAAAAAAAAAATCTTTTGTAAAGCTATCCAATCAGAAAACAAAATACCACAGATATTCAGATAAAATATCCCACTTGCAAGTCAAATGTAACAGAATGAATGAACCCAAGATCCCCAATTAGTCAAAGTACATTAAGAATTATCAGACATATAATCAAGTGTTTACAAACTCATGTGCAAAAGACACTGTAATTTTATTACATAAAATTTCTCCTGTATGCTAAAAACTTAATTTACAAGACATAATTATTTGTATAATGGAGAGGAAATTATCTTTCATTACTGAATGGAACAACAGGTAGTGGGAATACAAACACTCAAGAGTCCTCTGTAATATTCAGGTTGTCATATTACTGCTCAACCAAAATATACTACCATTCTTTATAATATAAATGCCTGTTAATCTTTTAAAAATAAAGTCCATCTTTTCCTCCATTAAAGCTTCTGTAGGACTGATAAACATGCATCCCACTATTAAAACCAGGAGTCCTCTTCATCTTTGGGTATCACCACTTAAGGAAAATGCAGTCGTTTATAGATCTAAATCTTTCAGGCAGCAGTTGGAGTCCATTAAGCACTTTTTGAACACTGTATCTTTAAAGGTTTGTCTTTAATATAGGCTTTGGAAAACAAAAAAACAAGAAAAATATGGCAAATTACATTTTAATTCTGATTTGATAGCAGTAAAATACAAAAAAAGCATTTGGTGTAGTGGCAATTTTTACCTATGAAATTACTAGATGTTAGTTTCTGCTCATATGATTGACAAAAAGGTTTAAAGTTGTTAAAAACATTTTAAGTCTTTCACTTAGTATTTAGTTAAGGCAAAAATGAAATTAAATACTATAAAGTTTTTAAAAATGAAGTTCTACAAATTAGATTCTAATTTACAATAATTTAACAGATGAGTTAAAAGTATAGACACAATGTATCCAATACTGTCATAACTACAGTAAAATATCTCTATTAGCATTTGTAGATCATGAAATCCTTAATACCAATATATATTCAGAACACGTCCACACAGAACCAATACCTCTCCTTCTCCATGAAAAAGAACATTTGTTAAAAAATAACAAAAAATACCATTAAAACAATGGAAACCCATTTCATTTAACTGCACCCAAGGGTATGACACAAAATATTGACTTAAAGAGGTAGATTTAAAAGAAAAGAAAACCAGATGCTCCATTCTTTGTCACTTTTATTCAGTAGTAGTTTTTTTTTTTCTTCCTTATTTTCATTGCCAGACATGGCAAGGAGTGATTACAGCCATCTGTTATTAAACATTTATTTGCAACATATACTCCCTTTACCACTGACCCCAATTTTCATTGTGTGTGCTTTCGTTCCTGTTTTTTTTTTTTTTTAAATATACCACCACCAAGACTAGGTGGAAGGGGCAAAGGTAAGAGATGAGGGGGGAACTGTCCAGGAGGCCAGAGAGGAGGAATGCTACAAGCCACAGTAAGAATGAGCTGTATTTAATTTAAAAAAGGGGAAGGGGTGTACCCCACAAATGATACAGTAATGAGGATACACAATTAAATCCCATAGCATGACTGAAGGCGTTCACTGTGTTTGACGTCATCACAATGGAAGGCATAAAAACTGGAGTAAATCTATGTTGACACAGTCCAATCTAGTCCATTAGGCAAGATGGTGCAAGAAGTCATTTAAATTAAAAGTGCCCTACCCTTACCTAAATGGCTAGCAGACATGGAGAAAGATCACCAGTGAGGAATCCACAGAGCTTTCTCCATGCAGCTATAAACATGTGTTGTCGAATGGCACACTGTCAAACACTGGAAGGGGTGCCACAATGGACCTCTCTCTTTTATAGGTATGAATGCTAGATTCAACTATCTCAACTAAGCAGGAAGTGGGCTCTTCTGCTAGGAATGCCAACCCTAATTCACCTTGTCTTGAAATATATACAGATTGTTTGTAGTAGCTACAGCAATGATATTCTCCTTGGGATGCCAGGCTGTATGAAGGATTTTCTTGTTGAAATCTAGGCTGTCAACACTTATTTCATCTTTCTTTCGCTTGCCGCTTGCACAGACTTTGCGTGGTTTCAAAACCGTGCGGGGCTTATTGTTTTCTCGTGATGCTTCTAGGGTTATATCTCGCTTTGTGTTCCTGTCGAACATTCTGAAGAAATTATTGTAAGATCCAGTCATGACAACACTGTAAAAGCAGAACACTCAAGTCAAACAAGGGAAAATGAGACAGCAAGATGGTTCATTTAACTACACCTAGCCTAGGACTCGATACCAGGACATCTACTTCAAGCAGCTTTGAATGAAGAGATGAGGCTACTGCAGCCAACCCAACCACTGGAATAAATCTAGCTACATACTAAGTTAATTTGGTTCTAGGACTACCAAAACTATTAGCAAAGAGCATCAAGTAAAACCAGTGCTGAGTTATTTTATTGAATACTTATGTAGTTATAGGTCATGTGGTCAAAGAGACTAGACAGTTTATTGAAGGCAGAAACTGGAATTCAGGGCTGGTGAGATAGCTCAGTGGAATAAGGTCTGCTTAGGCAAGTGCAGGAGCCTGGGGTTTGATCCTTGATGCCACCTGCTACACCGGCTCTCCCCCTGGCGTGCTGAGCTGGTCACCGAGTCTGGGCGTGGTGGTGCATATCTGTAATCCCAGCACTGGGGAGGCTGAAAACAGGAGAGTCACTACAAGTCCAAGCTGTGTAGTGAAACCCTATACCAAATACATTAAAATGAATAAAATTTAATTTAAAAAACCCCAGGGCCTGGTGGGATGGCTCAGTGGCCTAAAGCGCCTGTTTGGGAAAGCTTGGGCGGCTTCAGGGACCACGGTTCAATCCCCAGCACCACATGCTGCGCCAGCCCTGCCCTCAGGGCGGGCTGAGCTGGCCATAAAAATGAGTGAATAAACAAACAAAGGTTCTGAAACAATAAATTAAAAAAAAAATAAAAATAAAAAAACCCCAAAAACTGCAATTCTATACTAACCCCATCCAGAACTTATAAAATATCTGTCTATAATGAACTAATGTTTTACCATGTAAATTATAAGTTACTGAGCTCATCCCAAAGTAGTATGGTTCACACAGTTTATATTAAGATACTAAGAATGTTTAGAAAGTGGTACTCAATATTTTTATTGATAGGCATTTTACCGATACCACAAGAACCATCTTTTTTTTTTTTTTTGGTCTTTTTGAGACAGGGTCTCACTGTACAGTTCAGGCTGGCCTTGAGCTCAGTTTTGTAGCCCAGGCTGGTCTCGAACTCTCACCGATCCTTCTGCCTCAGCCTCCCGAGTGCTGGGATTACAGGCGTGCGCCACCATGCCCGGCTCACAAGAACCATCTTGACAAATACTTTTAAAAGCATTAGTTCCAAGGATAACTGAATGTCTAGCCTGCTTAAGACACATGCCCTTTATGGGGATAAGAAAGGATAGGCTTTCCCTCTGCAGTACAGGCACTCACATTCCTTCTGCCTCAGCCCACCAGGCAGCTAGGACTGCAGGGACACCACACTATGCCAGGGCCCAGGATGTGCTGTCAATTCCATGTGTAGAGTGTCACTGTTCAGCACTCAACAAGCACCTTCAAAGGCAAAACTTTCCAAGTTTGGTACTCTCGAAAGTTTGGAAAGGGTCAAGTGCCACCACTATGCACTATTTACCACTTCCTTGCCACATGGTTTGAATTACTATAAATGCAATTATAGGATGCTAGGGAATTGTTCGAATTTATGGTTTATCTGTTACCTACAAAGGATTATCATCTATTTGGTAATGTCAATTTCCCCAAAGGATACTTGACAAAAATTTTAATCAAACTCCAGTTAATGCATGTCCCTGAAAATGATACAACTATTTTTTTTAATGAGTTATGTAAGTTGGGTCAGCATCCCCAAATTATCTGAATTTGGAGGCTTTATGAATTAAGGATATCTACTCTTTAGCTATTTGGGCTTTAAAAAGATTATTAGTTGATGTGGTGTCTGCCCACAATCCCAGCACTCTGGAGGCTGATGCAGGAAGATTGCTGTGAGTTCAAGGCCAGCCTGGTCTGCATAAAGGCCAGTGTGAACAACACATAGTAAGATTGTGTCTCAAAAAAAAAAAGAAATATTTTCTTTTAACTTTGTGTTTCTTTTTCTTTTCTTTTTTTTTTTTAAATATTTTATTTATTTATTTATTTTCTTGTTTCAGAACTTTTATTTGTTTATTCATTCATTTTTATGGCCAGTTCAGCCCGCCCCGAGGGCAGGGCTGGCGCAGCATGTGGTGCCGGGGATCGAACCGCAGTCCCTGAAGCCACCCAAGCTTTCCCAAGCAGGCGCTTTAGACCACTGAGCCATCCCACCGGGCCCAACTTTGTGTTTCTTAACAGTTTCAGAATAAAGATATTAACAAGATATGGCAAATGCTACAGAGGATCTTGGATTGGGCTCTGGGCCACAATTTCCTTCTTTGCTATAAAGGAAAACGAGTGGCAGAATTTTACAAGATCCGAGGACTGGATGACAACAGTGCATTTAATCCTCATGTGTTCTACGCCACATTGTCATTTTTAGGATGGTGCTTTTATCTTGTAGGAGATACTAAAGAATTTAGGAGCAACAGTGACCACATTTGGCATTTACCCCCAAGAGACATACAATTTTTAAAAGTTCGTATGTTTCGACATGCATAGATTTTATGTAGAGATGAAAGTTATAAATAAGGACAGAAAAGACCAGAATATCAAAAACATCAAGGAAGGGACCTGAGTAAAAGCTACATAAAGAGTTCTTTGTATTATTCTATCACTTTTCTAAAATGTGATAGTTATTCCAAAAATGTTTTACCGTCACAGGAGATAACAATACTGTTAAGAACAGGAGAAGAACTGGTTGCAGCAGTGTCCCACACATTCTATTATCTGAGTATCTCCTCTCCTTCCCTTCTAGTGCCTCAGCTTTCCTGGCCTTCATCCAAAGCACTGTGTGACTGCCCCTAGGAGGCAGGCTCTGTTTAAGGGTGACCAGCCTGTTACTGGGCCTCATGTTAAAATTAGATCATTACATAATTTAGAAACTAGACCAAAAGATAAAAATTTTAAGTTCAATTATCCTCTTTTATATACCTAATTATCATGACACCAGAATGCCACATTTCTGTCATAAAATTATTACTGAATAAAATAGTTACATTAAATACCAGTTAAAACTTCAAAATTATGTTTTAACTGGATCATCGTAAGTGGTAAATATTGACAACTACAAGTAAAGCTTTATCACTGGAAAGAATCTGTAGTATCCGTTTTGACAAAACTGTAAGAGCAAACTATATATATTGCTACAAAATTATAAGGATGATAATACTGTTAATATATGCAAACTATAAGGTATTTATGCAACACAGAGACTGCTGTATACAAATCCAAAGAACCACCTGACTACATACTGTAAAGAGTGCTCACTTGGGCAGCACATATACTGTATACTTTATTTCAGAACCTTTATTTGTTTATTCACTCATTTTTATGGCCGGCTCAGCCCTCCCTGAGGGCAGGGCTGGCGCAGCATGTGGTGCCGGGGATCGAACCGAGGTCCCTGAAGCCGCCCAAGCTTTCCCAAGCAGGGGCTTTAGACCACTGAGCCATCCTGCCGGGCCCTATACTGTATACTTTAAAGAACAGTGAAAATTCACCATGTAAGTGTTAGCCATGTCACAAATGTGGTTTTTAAATGTTTTCCTTTTATTTTCTATGTCTCTCAACCAGGTGGGACAACAGATGTGCACAGGTATGACAATGTGCCTACCTACAAGTGTTATTTATCTGCTGCATAAGTGGAAGAAATCTTAAAATACTTAAACAGTAAGTTAGGTTACCTATAATTTCCTGCTCTGATGTTTTGTGTCACATTTACTAGTAAATCCAAGACTAGTTTCCATCTTCAGTACTGCTACACTCTTAAGATTTATTTTGAGGACTTCTTGGGAAAATGAATTTAGGATTTCAAATCTAAACAACATTGGCCACATTCTTAATTAACATAACAACTGTCACAGTAGGCATGTCACAAGTTTCTATTACCTGACAAAACTCATATTTGAGAATGAAAATTAAAATTAATTACCTGTCAGATCCATTCCAACAACACTCAAATTTGTCAAATATGCAGTCATTTTCATACAGCGAGCAAAGTTTACTTCTGAGGTATTCATGCACCTGGAGGAAAAACAGACACTTTTTTTGAGCGGGTGGGGTGGGGGGCAGCTCAAGAGTTATCTAGTTAAATCAGGGAAACGATTAATATGTCCATAGCTTGGGCCCGGTGGGATGGCTCTGTGGTCTAAAGCGCCTGCTTAGAAAAGCTTGGGCGGCTTCAGGGACTGCAGTTTGATCCCCGGCACCACATGCTGTTCCAGCCCTGCCCTTGGGGCGGACTGAGCCGGCCATAAGAATGAGTGAATGAACAAACAAGGGCTCTGAAACAAGAATGAATGAATAAATAAATAAATACGTCCATAGCTCAAAAAGCATTATTTATATTAATAACATGCACCTTCTCATCAAGGTAAATGTCAATCCTTTTAGCAAAGATAAGGTTGTTTTACCCTTCTACTAACACATAAAGCCACTTGCTGAAGGCATACTTTCCTACTGTATAACATAGGAGACTCTTTGGGGCACAGCACATGTATCCAGATGAACCCAATACTATAGTTAGGTCAGAAAACTTTTTAGAATTTTAAAATTTTTTAAATTTTTCAGGGGGCCCAGCGGGATGGCTCAGTGGTCTAAAGCGCCTGCCTGGGAGCTTGGGCGGCTTCAGGGACCGCGGTTCGATCCCCGGCACCACATGCTGCGCCAGCCCTGCCCTTGGGGTGGGCTGAGCCAGCCATAAAAATGGGTGAATAAACAAAGGTTCTCAAAAAAGGAAAAAAAAAAAAAAAAAAAAAAAAAAAATTCAGAATGGCAGATAAAAGACTAACAAAAGAACATAATAGTAATATTTGATTATCATTATGTGGTTCTGAACCCATCAAATGCTTCCAAATGGCATGCTGAGGGCACGACTTTGCTGCAAGCCTATACTTCCAACTCAAGGTACTGCACTCCCTACACACAGCCTATGCCAAGTTCTAAAGACCATCTCATTTAGAAATCCGCCCGCACCAGGGTTTGAACTCAGGACCTTGCTCTTGCCAAGTTATCTCCCCAGTCCTTTCATTTAGAAATCTGAGCGTATCATTTCCTATCACTGTACATTGTCAAGAGCTAATGAGAACATACATTCTGAATTATAATTCTGCAAAATTTCAGAAATCATAAGCTAAGAAAGTAAATCTGGCAGGTAAACAAAATACATTTCAACACTGACACTACTAAAGTACAGAGCAAAGTTTCAAAATATTTGTAGTGAGAGGGGAAAAAAGAGCATCTATCAGCGACTTCTTTTTTATTCAAAGAGAACCTTAAACTGAAGTAATGGTAACTTTAAAATTAGAATTCTTTTGAAAATGGTATCTCATCATTTCAAGTGTCCACTTTACTTTAAACACGATTTAAACATATCACCATGTTTAAATGAAAAGCTGTAATACAAAGCAGCATGACTCATGTAGAATTACATAATGTCAGTGAGGAATGCAAAAAACACATTAGAAAATCCCCGTACGTCAAATATGTTAACCAAGATGTCTGTACAAATGCAACAAAAATAGCTGTCTATATGTGTAGCTGTCTGCGTGAGCTAATTGGCACATGATGCAAATACTCTCATTCATCAATCTAACTGATAGGCAGAAAGCAACAAATCAGTAACATCAGGTAGATGACTCAAACTCACAATGCACACAGTTGAAGACATACACAACAGGAGCTGACTGTTCTGACCAAACAATTTAGTATAGGAAGCTAAGGCTCTTTCTTTTTTTTTAAAGAATTTTTTATTTTTATTTTTTATTTTTTTTCTTGTTTCAGAACTTTTGTTTATTTTTATTTTTATGGCCACCTCAGCCTGCCGAGGGCAGGGCTGACGCAGCATGTGGTGCCAGGGATCGAACCGCGGTCCCTGCAGCTGCCTAAGCTTTCCTAAGCAGGTGCTTTGGACCACTGAACCATCCTGCTGGGCCCCAGGAAACTAAGGTTCTTATCAGCAACTTTCAATGGGATGATAGTTAACTAGGAGCTATACCCAAAATATACTTTGAAAACAAAACAAGTGATCTGTTCTTGGTTTGGACACAGTATTTTTTGTGTTTTGAAATTTCTTTAAGTTTTATTTTTTTAAATATTTTATTTTTATTTTTATTTTTTTGTCTTTTTGAGACAGGGTCTCACTGTGCAGTTCAGGCTGGCTTTGAGCTCACTTTTGTAGCTCAGGCTGGTCTCGAACTCGCAGCGATCCTCCTGCTTCAGCCTCCCAAGTGCTGGGCTTACAGGCGTGAGCCACCACGCCCGGCTACCTTCTTTAAGTTTTAAAAAAACCTTCTCGTTAATTTTATTAGTAATCTGTAACAAAGTATCATTTATGAACTCTAGTCCTAAGGCAGTGAGTTTATGGCTTGTAACTAGATGTTATTTAAAAAAAAAAAAAAGCCTCCGCTGTTTATAGGTGGGGCTTTCCAAGAGGCAGCTGGATCTAAGCTTGTGTGATGCTGGGATCAAGGGTGTGCAATCAGTACAGTACTCCACTGACTGGTTTAGTATAATTCTGGGTGTGAATAATTGGCAGACCACCCAAAAGGGGGATAACCTGGAGGGATCAAAGAGAGAAGGCTGCTACTGCTGGTACTGCTGCTTGTTGCTTTTTCTGGTTCCTATCTTTCATACCATGCACTGTTGTTTTTCCTTTGTGATGTCCCTCTGCCATGCCACTCTGCTTTGGAGCAATCTAACAATGAACTGAAACCTTCAACTTGTGGGAATCAGCTATTTTATCTCGGCAGTGAGAAAACTAAGACACAGCATTCAGAGTTTTCTATCTTAACAAGTTTCTGCTAGCCCCTACCCTGGCTGGGTATCTCTTCTCTCTGATGCAGTGGAATCGGAAAAAAGACAGTAGATGCTGACAAAGATTCTTGAACTGATTACCATCTTACCACTAATAGCAGCTCCTAAAGCCACCTGGTGAACCTTCAAACCCCTCTGTTTTAGCATAACAGTTTCCAGCCAAAGCACAGAATTCAAGTTCATCTGACTCAGCATGTGAAGCTTAAGTCTTTTTTTTTTTTGGGGGGGGGTAACTGGGATGGAACTCTAGGACCTTGTACTTGCCAGGCAGGTGCTTAAGCCACTGAACTGTCTCTCCAAAGCTTAAGTTCATGATCAACTACCACTATGCATTCCCTAGCTGCAGGGAGCTCAATTAGCAATGGTTATTCCTCCCATTCTCTTTTTGCCCCGACCCTCAATCTGTGTGCTCATCCCTTCTCATTTAAACTACACAACAGCACACAAAGTTGTTAATACTGAACTAAAATCACACACAGAAAATCATAATTTAAAAAAATGAACTTACAACACTATGTATGCAGATACATACACATTAAGCACATGTGAAGGTGACAGTTCACGGACCTCAGGGAAAAAGCCCAATAGTGAACAAGCTATTGGCATTAATAAAACCCTGTACAAAATCATCTTTTAACACCTGAAAGTATGCAGGATACATGCTCATTCAAAAAAGAACTACAAATACCTGGTATGTTTCCACAGGCCTGTTTTCCATATTTAAATCCCAAATTTTGACTGACAAATAATCTCTAGTCATCATATAGCGACCACTATGACTGAACTTTACATCAGAAATAGAAGAGATGATTTCGGAAAAAAACGACCTGTTACTGGGATCTTCAGGTTCTTCAAACACTAAAAACAAGCAAAAAGAGAAACAGAAGGGCAGGGTATACCAATGGTCTGGTTTGGGCAAAGCATTCTTGAAATAGCCATTCATAAACTTGTTAGCAATGAAATAAAATCACAGGCTAACAAAGGACCAAAACACCTGGCTGCCTATATAAGGATGGATGTAATTAATTCCCTTAAAATTTCTCAAGAAAATGACTTATTTAAGATAAAACAATGTTATATGCTTAATTTAGCAAAACTGGACACACTCAGGGCTTTTAATTTCCATGCCCCAGGCTGATAAATTCTGCAACATCCCTGATCAATTTGCCTGTATCATCACTGTGAGAAACATATCATCCTTACTCATCCAAACTCATACCAGGAATTTTTTCTAGTGGTCAGCTAAATTTATTTTGAAAATAAGAGTCTATACCTGTTTTCAAGTTTCAAATGCATTAAACATATGAAAAGGATATTGTGACACTATTAATTTTTCCCATTATTTGTTTTTTTGCTGGGGAATCACACATTCTGTGTGATCAGTCTATCACTGAATTACATCTTCAGCTCACAATCTAGTGGGTTTCAAACTTATTTTAAGCCAAGAATCGTCTCAATAAATCTTCCTAATCTTCCTAGGAAGGTCAAAACAGAAAACAGGAGTGAGGAAGGGAGGAGAAAACCAAAAACTAGTCTACGTGAATATAAGGCTGGAATACTAAAAATACATGCTTTTTGGAAATCAAAGGACAAGCAAGTCCCAATGGAGCCCAGATACATATACTTCCACAAGTGGGACTGCTCTGCAGTCAGGAGCCCCAGGCCCTGAAGACATGGTGCTAGTTTTAGGCTGTTTTTAAAAACTCAACAGACTTTGTCGCTGGGCGTGGTGGCGCACGCCTGTAATCCCAGCACTCGGGAGGCTGAGGCAGGAGGATTGGTGTGAGTTCAAGACCAGCCTGGGCTACAAAAGTGAGCTCAAGGCCAGTCTGAACTGCATATCGAGACCCTGCCTCAAAAAAGACACACACACACACACACACACACACAAAATAAATAAAAACTCAACAGACTTAACATTCACATCTATTTACTGGTCCTGGGAATTCAAAACAGAGCTTCAGGAAAGCTCGGAAAGCACTCTAGCACCAAAGCTACATCCCAGCCCTAGACTTACATTTAGAATGCCTATCACAAAGGGCAGACGCCCTCATGTCACAGAGCCGAATGGTGCCTTTACTGCTGCTGTAGACAAACGTGTTACAGCTGTTGGGATGGAATTCTGCAGCTGTGATCACTTCTGTGAGCTCCTCCATATTGGCAGGTTTGATATCCACAATATCTAAGCAGCATTTCATTAAGGAATTTCTTTTTCATGAAGGACAAATATATGTTTCTCAAGGCTAGAATTTACTCATACACCTAAAATCAATCATTATTTTTGAATTGCATCCTACTAGTAAAAACTCAGAAACACTAAATTTTTAAAACTGAAAAATAAACTACATCTCAGATGAAAGTACAGGCTAATTTAGCATACAGAGGTCTAAATCCATAAAAATCAATGTATTGGCTTTTAAAAATATTAAGAGAATTCCAAAACAAACATATATCAAGAAAATGAAAAAGAGCTTAATTGCACATAAATATAGCTGAACTTATTTAACACAGAAGGGGTTTGTTTGTTTATTTATTTATTTATTGTCTTTTTGAGACAGGGTCTCACTATGCTTTTCAGGCTGGCCTTTAGCTCACTTTTGTAGCCCAGGCTGGTCTTGAACTTGCACCGATCCTCCCTCCTGTCTCAGCCTCCCAAGTGCTAGGATTATAGGCGTGCGCCACCATGCCCAGCTAGAAGGGGTATTTATATATATATGTTTATTTATTTATTTTTTCCGGAACCTGGAATTGAACTCAGGCCCCTGTGCTTCCCAGGCAAGCGCTTACTCTACTGAGTTATCTCCCCAGCTCCCAAAAGGTGTATTTTTAAAAAGTCAACATAAAACCTAGAGCAAAAACTTCAAAAAAAGTAAAAAGAAATACAATTAGCTGGTAAACACAAAAAAAGATGTCCAAGTCTATTCAGAATGAAAGAAATTCAAGGAAAAAAAAAAAGATTTCCGCCGGGCGTGGTGGCTCACGCCTGTAATCCCAGCACTTGGGAGGCTGAGGCAGGAGGATTGGTGCGAGTTCGAGACCACCCTGGGCTACAAAAGTGAGCGCAGGACCAGCCTCAACTGCATAGCGAGACCCTGTCTCAAAAAGACAAAAAAAAAAAAAAAAAGATTTCCACTAGACAGACTGATAAGGTAGAAGAACATAAGCATACCCTTATCAGCTGTTTGTATGAATTAGTATAAATTAAGTTTTATTAGACTTTAAATGAAAACTATTTGGAAAATATGTTAACAGTAGTATAATGGCTGCTGCCACTTACCAAGAATTCTTTTTTTTTTTTTTTTTTTTTGCAGAACCAGGGATTGAACTCACAACCTTTTACTTGCCAGGCAGGCACTTGTACCCCTGAGCCATCTCCCTGGCCCCTACCAAGAATTCTTAAAACATACTTTAAATACGTCTGCCAGACATAGTGGTATGTACCTATAGCCCCAGCATTCAGGAGCCTGAGGCAGGAAGATTACCTTGAGTTCAGGGCCAGCATAAGCTACATAGCGAGTTCAAGACCTGCCTGAACTACATAATGACACCCTGTCTCAATAACAAAATGATCAAACAAACAAACAAAATATATATATATACACACACACACACACACACTTTATACTGCATATATGTATCAGTGTGCACAAGTATAGATGTCTGCATTACATATTTATGCACAGAAGTTTTAGGTGCTAACATTTAAAAAAAATTATTTATCTAGTACAGGTCTCGCTTGCTATACAGCCTAGACTCATAGTGATTTTCCTGTCTGGGCCTCTTTAGCACTGAAATTATAGGTGTGTACCCCACTCCCTCAGTTTCAGTGGGTAGCTCAGCACAGGGCTGCTACGACATGCAGTACTAGGGATCAAACCCAGGCCCTTGTTCTGCAGGTGTTTTGAATGCCTTTCCCCAGACATGGGGCTAATATTAACAATAAAAATTACCTGGGTTCGGAGAATTTCTACTGTTTACTTGACTTATACCATCAAGTATCACAAGTGGTACGTACTTTTTCCCAACCTTCATGGTAATAATTTTATACTTAAAATTAAGCACTTTCCTCAAACTTGGTTTTTTTTTTTTTCCCTTTTCTGGAACCAAGGACCAAACTGAGGACCTTACACTTGCCAGGCAGGCAGTTGTGCCCCTGAGCTATCACCCCAGCCCCTCAAACTTGATTTTTAAACAGAAAATTAAGAGCTGGAGATTTAGCTCAGTAGCATAGCACCTGCTTGGCAAGTGCAAGGTCCTGGGTTCAACTTCTGGTACCCCCTCTCCCTCAAAAAACCCAAAAACCAGAAAAAAGGAATTAAAAATACAAAGTTCCCACTTTCACAAATATAATACACTAATCAATTAAAATTTCATGAATTAAATTTTGAAATCAGGGGCTGGAAAGATAGCTCAGCAGTCTAAAGCACCTGCTTAGGCAACTGCAGGGACTGGGGTTTGACCCCCAGCACCACATGCTACACCAGCCATACCGCCATTGCAGGCTGAGCCAGCCATAACATGAAAGTTTTAAAAAATAAATAAAATTTGAAATCAATGCATTGCAGAGGCCCGATGGGATGGCTCAGTGGTCTAAAGTGCCTGCTTGGGAAAGCTTGGGCGGCTTCAGGGACCTCAGTTCGATCCTCGGCACCACATGCTGCGCCAGCCCTGCCCTCGGGCCGGGCTAAGCAGGCCATAAAAATGAGTGAATAAACAAAGGTTCTGAGACAAGAAAAAATAAATAAATAAATAATTAAAAAAAAAAAGAAATCAATGTATTGTTATTATCCTTATAAAGTAACCTCTAGCATTAAGTGATTTATATACAAAGGAAAAAAAAAATAAGATTCCACATATAGTAAGACACTATAAAAGGAATCAAATACAATAAAGGAGAAAATAAATTTAATGCAGACACAATATGTTTTCTTTATCAAACACCGAAAGAAAACCAAATGGATACTAAAACTCCTGTCTGTAATTTCCAAGTGCCAAAGATTAATCCGCAAATCATCTGCAGATAAGTAAGTTTCATAGTCACTATTAATAGAAATGGAGTTGATGTGGTATGTATGAGCATTGGCAAATATTCTTCGTGGACTGGCCTCCACCATTAAATCCATGGGCCTGAAGACTGGCACCTGTCAATAAGATGAAAAACAATTTTTAAAAGGCTCATTGTTTCAAACAGCAGGTAATGGTTAGAATATTTTATTTTGCTACAACAGAATACAGATTTAGTTTTTAAAAGCAAATGATATTGATCCTTAATTTAAAAAGTGCTGAAATGAGAAGAACACTTTTGGGGGGATAATTTACCTTCTTTCACTAGAAGCAATACTACTAGCATTTGTACTTTTTAGTTCTAATCTTTTACTTATAAGATGTTCAAAAACTAAAAAACAAAAAATGAAACAAAGAAAACTAGGGGAGGGAACAGATAAGAGTTTTGCTTTAGCCCAGGCTCTCCTTGACTTGCAGCAATTCTCCTGCCTCAACTTCCAGAGTGCTGGGATTACAGGTATGCAACATTTCATACCAGCATTTGCAGTTCAAATTAATGAACCTAAAAATGAAATTAATCTGTAGCATCTATTTCTTAGTACCTTTTTTTTTTTTAATTTTATTTTTTTCTTGTTTCAGAACTTTTGTTTATTTATTTTATGGCTGCCTCAGCCTGCCCTGAGGGCAGGGCTGGCGCAGAATGTGGTGCCGGGGATCGAACCGCGGTCCCTGCAGCTGCCTAAGCTTTCTAAACAGGTGCCTTAGACCACTGAGCCATCCTGCCAGGCCCCTTTCTTAGTACTTTTTTTTTTTTTGCTTTTTGAGACAGGGTCTCACTATGCAGTTCAGGCTGGCCTT
>PVJA010045109.1:0-15799 GCA_004027025.1 Myocastor coypus
CGCAGGCTCAGCTCCCAGCGGTGGGGTTTGGGCTGGGCTGGGACAGGAAGTTAGTCTCGGGAACGCAGAGGCGGGGCAGAGGGGCGCAGGGGCTTACCCGCAGCGGGTGCGCAGGCTCAGCTCCCAGCGGTGGGGTTAAGGGCTTACTTTTTATAGCCACAATTTATTCCTCCTTTACTAGTCTCTAAAGACGAAGAAAGAGGCACAGCCACCTGTCTCAGGTGACACTGTTCTTAGGTACAGTTAGGAGAAGCCCAGAGCCCAGCCTACCCAGTTAACACTGGGATAATGTGTCACATACTGTTATGTCTTCTGCACCTATATGGCTGTAAGACCTTGCTTTAATATCTCAGTTTCCTCATCTAGAAGATTTAGATAATTATATTTATCTCAAAAATATATTCGTGAAACATGTATGAAAGTTCCTGGCCCATAGTAGCCCAGAATGAAGTGTTGTTACCTTTATAGTGAAACAGTGATGTTATATTTTTCCTAGTGTCCTAAGCGAGCCTGGCAAAACATTTTTGTTAGTTTTCAGCCTCACATCTCTCAGAAAAGCCTGCATTCTATATTTAGGCCTAAATGTTAGGATGGAGCTTTTCTCTGGGGCTATGAGTGAAGGCTTTGTTTTCAAGTTGTCTGCATCTGGAAAGAGGCATTTCCAAGCTCTAGGGCCTATTCTATCCAATTCAGGTAGCAACAGGAAGGGAAAAAGGCAGTTATTTATATAAAGCATATAAATGAACGTCTAAAGTCCTGTGGGTCAGTTTTGTGTATCTTTGGAACTAAAATTGAAGGGTATTTCCCTTTGCAAGATTCTATTGTCCAATAGGACAAAAGGACCTCACACTGTCTTTTGGAGAGGGATCTTGTTTATTGTTTTAGTACTTGAAGAAAACCAATTTGCCTTCCCTGAGACTAGGCACTTAAGCTTTGATGAGCTGACAAGGTTAAAGGGCTAACAGTAACCTTACAGTCTACATCAGGCTCTTAAAATAATGCAGGGGACAATAGCACTGCTAGTTTTTCTACAGAGTGGTCCATTACAAACATGTGTGCAGAATATGAAGCTATGACTTTGGAGAGGGTGGGAAAAGGCCAACCCAGAGCCTTTTTCATGCTAGAGAAGCTATATCACTGAGCTGAACTCCCAATCTAGGCTCTAAGGTTCTTTCTCAGTGGATTGTAGAGGTGACATTTACACAAGATGCTTAGCCAAACTGACTGATTCATTGAAACCTCTGAAACAGATAATTGTCAGGCCTTACACAGCGTATGTTTTGAACCCTATTGTCCTCGTGATGAATCTTCTTGGCCCTTGATTGTTCTTCAACATAGTTTTCCTCCAATCTGATCTATTCCACAGTGGTAGTTGAAGGATTTAAAATAAGTATGTTTACATATGTTTAACAGTATATTTACATGGTCATGAATATTTCTAAATTTTGCAAAACATTATCTATATCAGTATTAAATGCAATCCCTACAGATTATCTCTAGCTTCTACTCTGACTTCCTTGTCATCATAGTTCACCTGATGTCACCTTTGAACTGAGTGATGGGCATATTCTGGCTAAAGGATGATGAAATAGAGATCTCTCTCTCTCTTTCTCTTTCTCTCTTGCTTTCTCTCTCTCTCTCTCTCTCTCTCTCTCTCTGTGTAGTGTGCTGGGACATTTGCAGTAGTTTTTATAACCATCTGAGTGAGTAATGACTTCTAGGAATATGCAAGTGTTTTACTTATTTTTCTCATTGCTTAGACAAAATATCCAACATGCAAAGTGAAAGGGGAAATGGTTTACTTACTCACAGTTTGTGGAGGTTTCAATCCATAATCAGCTGGATACAAGGTAGAGTGGCACATGATGGGGGTGGGCAACAGTTCTTGCTGTTAGAAGACATTAAAAGCAACAAAAGAGACTGAGACAAGCTTCCTTCAGTCCCTTATATATATCCAGTCTTCCAAAATTAGGATGGTGCCAGTTCAGTCAGTATACTGATCCAACTGTCACCGACCCTTAATCTCAGCATTGCACTGTGAATCAATCACACACTCTAGGATCAATCACAAACTCTAGATGCAACCATCTCTGAAAAAACCCTATGAATACAAGAGGCTGTGTGTGTGTGTGTGTGTGTGTGTGTGTCTGGACACAATCCATCACAGCGAGTCACCCATAGGAGCTAAGCTGAGGGCCAGGGGTCCTGAAGGTATGAGCCCATCTTATGGTTCCTATCATGTTGGAAACATAGGAAGAGTGAAGAAAAAATGAAATTTGTAACCAGATTTGAGAAGCTGGACTACAGAAAATTCTTACCTTTAGCAGACATAAAATTGTGAGCAGAACTGATGCCTAGCAAGTTATGTTATCTTGAGCCTGGAATATGATCAATAATGCCATGTCATCTATTTTTTATTTCTTCTTGAAAATAATGTAAAATAGATTTTATCAAGAATTCCTGAAGATGTTAAAAAAAGAAAAAAGAAAAAAAAGTAATGTTTATTGAAAGTGTTAATGTTTAATTGTTTGATCAATTTTATGTACCTATATCTATTAATCTAAACTGATCTGGTGATGAAAATATGTAATGTAACCATTGAGTTAAAAAAAATTCCTGAAGACAGTACAGTAAGAAAACATGTGTTTGAGTAGGTACATATTTTGAGCATCTCACTCTGGATTCTATTTTACTGTATTCATCGCATCTAGTCCCAAGAAAGTTTGGTTTCAGAGGAATGGTTGTATATAACTGCCACCCAAGCAAGTGAAGATTCTTGAGAAATGAGCATTTTATGACAAAATCCTCACATATTTGTTAATAAACACAGTGTATTGTCTAAGAGAAATTTAGTTATCCAATTACATAGCTCATGAAATGTAGAAACCTTTGAATTGTACTTGTGCATACCTTAGTTTTAGATTAATTTTATATGTTGGGGTTTTCCCCCCAAGAATTATTGTCACACCTAAATTGAAATATAACACAGAAGATGTATCTCTAATGCCAAGTGAGAAGTGTAATTAAAAGCAAATATTTGTGTTACTTGCTGGCTTTAAAAAGTTTGTAGCATGCATGATTTTAATCGTTATTATTCAATTTTATGTCTAATTTTGAATTTTTCCTTAGAGAAGGATATGAAGTTTGTACAAGCATAGGCTCTTTGAACCTGGATTATTATTGTACCATCCCTGCATTCCTATGTGGTCACATTTAGCAGCAGCAGTTTTGTAGTACATGAGTAGAGAGAAAGCAGTGTACTGTAATGCAGGAAGCCTTAACCCTGCCACTCAGAAACTGTGTAGCTCCAGAGGCTCTTAGCCTCTCTCTACTGTCGTTTCTTCATATATAAAGTTTCAGTGATAATCCTTCACAGAGTTGTGAGATTCAAAGAAGTGCTTAGTATAGCACTTTGCATATAATCGGGGCTGGGGATATGGCTCAGTGGTATAAGTGCATATAATAGACCCTCAAACAGTATTTCCTGTTCCTTCCTGATTTCTCTCAGCTGGTTCACAAGTGTATCTTAGGTGAGGGACCCAGATGAGGAGATATATTGTCTTTTTAAAATGAATTTTGATATAAGAGTGTCAAGAAGACAGTTGGGATTTCCCCTGTGATTTTTGTCTTTAATAAGCCCTAGACAATACGAATCATCCTGTTAGTTTTTCTAGGTGTAAAGGAGGAAACGAAATACTTTAATCAGCTATGTAGAATAATAGAAATATTTCTATTCAGTATGTCTAACACACACAGATGTTTGATAAGGCCCAAATATTACATTATTCTGAATAATAGTTTTTCTTTTTATTACTTTTAATAAGAAATAACAATATGTAACAATGTGACAGTTTCAAAACACACTAGTAGTACACTTTAATATTTGATACAATGCATATTGTTGTCCTATTAGTTATACAGAGCACAGAGTGTAGATGTTATTATTTTTCAAATCATTATTGGTACAACAAAATTTCTTCTCATTGAACTAAGGAAAAGTAGCTGTATACCTAATCCAATGTTCAGTAATCTCAGTGAGTTATTGGTAAAACTGGCAATGTTGGAAGCTGTTGATTTAAGCCTTTTACAGCTTAGCATTCTATTCTAGCTTTCCGTTTTATGCCTTGTGGTTAAATGTTTCTGCTGGGTGGTTCAGGGTAAGTTTAAGCAAGACCTGCATAGCAAAACATGTAACTTTTGTATATCCCAAGATCAGTCACATCCCCTCAGGATTTACTTTGGAACCATGTACAGTGCTTTGTAGAACTGTTGTCAGCCATCTGGATGAGTCATAGCTATTGCTTGACCAGTTTGCTCTCTGTGAAAGCCTGAGAGAATGTTTCCTCTCTAAGTGACTATTTTTGGCATACTATGTATCTTCAGTTCCTTTATTCTGTAGCCCCATAATCTCCCTAAACAGAAAATTTGGGAAACCACTGAGTCATAGGATGATATAGCATAGGTTCTCTTATGTCCTGAGTTCTCACTGATCTTGAAGCGCTAGGGCTAAAAAATTAGCTATCCTGTAGCCCTTCTTTTTCTCTAATTTTTGGTCTTAAACTTATATTCTTAACCCTCCAGAAGAAAAGCTTAGTGCTGTTATTACTCTATAACATATGTACTTGAGCATGACATCATTGTCTTTCTGAGTATCAAACATCTTAGACTTGACTTGGAACTCATATTTTCTATCAGTCATTGATATTTTGATCTCTATAGAATGTGATAAAAGCAGTTACACATTTTTACACATTTAGAAATCTTAAGTATATAGAAAATTGTAGCCAGTCAATCCTATAGCATTTTCCTAGTCTCTTACTCTCATTTAATACCCCCTTTTTTTTTTCTTGTAAACCAGCCATGCACTTGTATACACAGGATGAGTTAGATAATAGTCCTAGGAACCTCCAAAATGTTTTTGACATTGAGGATAGCAATGTGTAACAGTAAAAATATGCTTGGAATGCCTGTCATTCTGGTCTTTTAGATGTGTGCTGCTTCTAATGTTATTTCAGTTACTGCTATACTCTCTCTCTCTCTCAAATAAATGGTTGGTTTACTGACTCATAGTTTTTCTATGCAGCTTCATCTTTGCATTAAAAATTGATGATCCAAATACCAGGAAAGGTACTAGATTTTCATGAATTAAAGGAATTGTGAGAATTTATGAACTAGGATTTTAGTTTACGGGCTGTCCTAATGAGCTGTAGTACTCTACAGAGCATGTTCTTTCCATTATAAATGTTTTAGCCACACAGAGATGAGGATGGGAGCTGGAACAACAGGTCAGTACTGACTTTCTGGCAGGGCCGAAAAAAATCGCATAGCAGATGAGGCTAATGCCTATGATTCTGGACTATAAACTCTCTTTGTTTTGTTTTGCTTCTTTGAGACAGAGTTTTGCTATGTAGTTCAGGCTGGCTTTGAGCTTGATGCAATCCTCTTGCTTCAACTTCCTGTTCTTGCTTGCTTGCTTTCTTGCTTTCTTTCCTCTCTTTTGTCTTTTTAAGACAGAGGCTTGCTATGCAGTTCAGGCTGGCCTTGAGCTCACTTTTGTGAGCTCCCAAGTGCTGGGATTACAAGTGTGCACCACCATGCCTGGCTAAGACTACTTTCTTATAGTGCCTATTAGGGAAATTTTATGGTAGTTGCTTGTTGTATTTATTGAATTGACTGGCTATCTGAATTGAGTAGGTCTGTTAATAGTGCCTAACGGGTTTTCCTTGTTGAAAGCAAATTGTAGCTTTTGACTAATGTGCATGATAGTTATGTCTTGCTCTGCTGATTTGGAGAACTGGCAATATATTTGAAATGGGGGAATCAGAAACAATTTGCTTCACACACTTTGATTACAAGCTATTTTTCTTTTATGCAAAAGCAATTAAACTGCAGCAAGCCCAAGGAAGTCTAAGATAATTTTAAAGACATACTAGTAAAAACTAAATAATCACACAGACTGTCAGGTAAATGAAGGCCAGTGTGGACTCTACCCTGCAGGCAATTCAAAAGAAAAGTTGTTCTGAGACTACTGTGTCCCTTGCCCCTGATTCTCACCACAGACCTTTAATGAAAAGTGATAGCTGGTTAAGCAAATCTGTGTAATATGTGGCATAATGAGTTATATGTTTATCTATTAATTGGTTTTTTTAACTTTTTTTTTTCTTGTTTCAGAACCTTTATTTGTTTATTCACTCATTTTGATGGCCGGCTCAGCCCGCCCCGAGGGCAGGGATGGCGCAGCATGTGGTGCTGGGGATCAAACTGCGGTCCCTGAAGCCGCCCAAGCTTTCTCAAGCAGGTGCTTTAGACCACTGAGCCATCTCGCCGGGCCCCCTCTGTTAACTGTTAAACTGTGTGCATATAACTTTCCCATATTCTATATGCGACTGTATTGGTTAATTTTTTGACTTTATATCACAGAATTAAATAAACTTCCTCAGGTGTGAAAGTGAGCCTGTCTAGTCTGGTTAACATTTTAATGTCTAGACAAAATTTACTTATGTTCAAAGCTATATAGCCACAATTTATGCACACATTCACCTCTCTGTTCCTTTAAAATATTCGTGTCTGCTGTGTACCAGCCTGTGTGCGGAGTGCCAAGCACCAAGAATGTAATACAGGCCTGATTTTGTCTTTCTGGAAGCTTGTAGTATAGGACAGATGAGGCCAGAAGGTATGTCTCTTAGTCGGATGCTGCAGGAGACATAGGGTATACATGTATTTCTAGTAGTGTTTCCAGAATGGCTTTCTTTACCTGTTCTCTCATTTTAGTCCCCAAGGACAAGATGACCTGATGGTTGCCTCTGAGACAAATGCTCCATTTCTTGTCTTCTGGGCCACTTAAACCTTGATCCAGTGATTAATTACATAAAAGAATAGAAAAAGTCTAAATAAATGGTACTCTCTTAAAAATCAGAAGCAAGCTGGGTGTGGTGGTGCACACCTGTAATCCCAGCACTTGGGAGGCTGAGGCAGGAGGATTGGTGAGAGTTCAAGACCAGCCTGGGCTACAAAACTGAGCTCAAGGCCAGCCTGAACTGTACAGCGAGACCCTGTCTCAAAAAGACAAAAAAAAAATGTGGATGAGAGTATTAGTGTGCTAGATCAGTCTATGCTTTCCCTGTGTAGGTCTCAAGGTTTTCCAAGGCACAAGAAGCTTAAATGCCAACTTGCAAGTGGAGTAAAATGTTTAGCAGAATAAATTGATGATTTCTGAAATCCTTCATAATTACCTTCAACTGCAGCAATTTTGCTTTGGGTAGATGCATTTTATTGAAATAATATTTGTCTTCTTTGGTCAAATTTTTAGTATGTTGGTATTTGGAGTCATTGAGATTCACTCTATATTTTAAGAAACCTTAGTTCTTTTACACTGGATTATGGCTAACTATAGTTAGTAGAATAAATTTCCTGCAGTTTACCCATTCTTCTTCTACCAGCAGGTGTCATTATGGAAATATGAAAATACTGTAAATTCCAAAGTTGTAGGAACTGGCTGTGAGAAACAGAAGCAGCCCTTTGGATATTAAAAATAACAAAAAGTGAAGAAAGCATTAGAGTTAAACCAAGACTGGCATGTTTAATTATTAATTCCACTGTGTTCTAGAGTACAACCTGACACATGATTTTAAAACACATACATCATTTAATTAAATTAAGTAAATATTTATTAAAACCCTTTTCAGCTCAGAGAAATCTCAAAAGAAGTAAGGTATGATTCTTATTCTTAAGAAACTGACATAATATCTGAAGAGAAAAAGATGACATTGATAAAATGACTTGTTCATAGAATGAGTCAGTCCTTGTTCTTAACATGCTAGATTGAAGAACAGTGCAAGTCATATAAGTTCAAGCTGGATGTAGTGGGTAATAGTGTCATTTAAAGGTCATCAAAGAGATAATTTTACATATTCAAGTAGAAAGGAGTTTTAAATTACTTGATAATAGCATAACTCATTCTTCCTTTTTTTTTTTTGCTACCTGCCATCACCTATATTTCTCCATACAGTAAAAGTAAGAATTGTAAGTACATATTATATATGTGGCCAAGGTATCACAATTAGACCCAACAGTTTATAATAATCTAATACAATTAGATCAATTCTTTCTACAAATTAAGACAAATAGTACAAGTGGGCATTTGCATTATGGGACTTATACCAGAAGTGTGGATGAGAGTATTAGTGTGCTAAATCAGTCTATGCCTTCCCTGTGCAGGTCTTAAGGTTTTCAAAGGCACAAGGTATGCAGCATTCTCTTTTGTGTCCCTGGGACTCTTATTTTGTGCCTAAATTTATAGTGAACTCTCCATATATGCTTGTTGAATGATTAGATACTATCACCAAGTGATAATATATTTGTAGTCCTTCATATATAGTATGTGTGTTGCCCATGAGCAATTTCAGGTTAAATAATTCAGAAACTTAGGTATATATATATATATATATATATATATATTCCATGAGATGTAAAGGGCATTGTAGTTGCATCTAAATAGAGCAGTGAATTAATTTTAGAGAAAGGAATATATATAGAGATAGATAGATATAAGATTTCTATATTATATCTATATTTCATTACCTTTTAAAAAGACACCTTTTCAGCATCTTGTTTCCATGTCATTAATCAGTGTTTTTCAGTGAAGACAGTTTGTTGTATACATGAATTCTCTTTATTTGAAGGTTGCTTACTATTACTTCACCAGTTGCTGTGTGGTAAAGATGATGTCCTCAGCTTGCCTTTGTAGTTTGATTTGGCTGGGCTTTATTCATCATTTTCTGGCTTTGTCAGCTACTTAGTGGATTTCCTAGTTTGATTTTCTGTTCTCACTTCTAACTTAGTATGTCAAAAAAGAAGTCATTATTTTTGCTTAAAAACTGCTTCTTCCTTTTTTTTTTTTTTTTTTGGCTTTTTGAGATAGGGTCTCACTGTGCAGTTCAGGCTGGCTTTGACCTCACTTTTGTAGCCCAGGCTGGTCTAGAACTCGCACTGATCCTCCTGCCTCAGCCTCCCAAGTGCTGGGATTACAGGTGTGCACTACCATGCCCGGCTTGCTTCTTCCTTTTGACTGTATCTTTTCTCTTATTGTTATCACCCTTTCTCCAGAAATCTAGGTTGAAAGCTTTGAGGTTTTCTTTTTCTTAACCTCTTTCCTCATCCAATAAGAAACTTAGCTATGCTACTTTGGTGTTGCCTATTATCTCAATTATTTTCTTTTTTTTCCATTCTGATTGTTATGATCCTGGGAGAGATGATGAGTGGAAGAAGTAGCCTCCAGATTTTTAAAAGCTGTAGCAAAATGCACATAAAACATACCATATTAGTGCCTGCCTGGAAAGTGAAAGTTCCTGAGTTCAATCCCCGGTTCTAAAAGATTTAAAAAATTATATATATATATATATATATATATATATATATATATATATATACACACACACACACATATATAAAATTTGTAGTCTTTTTTACATGTATGGTTCAGTGGTATTTAGTACATTCATATTGTTCTTCAGCTGTTGTCACCTTTCATTATCAGAGCTTTTTAATCTCCCCAAATTGAAACTCCATAATCATTCTACACTAACTCCTCAAGCCCTTTCCCCAGCTCCCAGAAATTATCACTCTATTTCCTGTCTCTATGAATTTGACTATTTTAGATACTTCATATGTTCTTTTGTGTCTCACTTATTTTACTCAGCATAGCTTCTTCAAGATTATCTATATTGTAGTGTGTATCAAAATTTCCGTACTGTTTAAGAACTGCTGCTCCATTATATATACATACACCACATTTTGCTGATATAGTCATCTATTAGAGATATTTTTCTGCCCTAAAATTGCAAGCAGATTAGTCCTTCATGCTTTACTTCAGTATATTCACTTTCCCTTTGAGTGGACACAATAACTGACCTACCTTAAAGGTAGAAAGGCTTAGTGTAGCTGACAGCTTCAAGACAGGAATATCACAGCAGAAGGGTATGGCAGAGCAAAGGTGCTTAGTTTGTAGTGGCCAGGGAGCAGAACAGAGCTATGTCATCAGATGCAAAGGGGTCCGCAAGGTTATACTTCCATGAACCAGCTGGACACATCTAGAAGTGTGCTTTTTTTTTTTTTTAATTTTTAAAATTTTTTCTTATGGCCGTCTCAGCCTGCCCTGGAGATGAGGCTGGTGCAGCATATGGTGCTGGAGAGTGAACTGTGGTCCCTGCTGCCACCTAAGCATTCCTAAGGAGGCGCTTTAGACCACTGAGCGATCCCGCCAGCCCAGAAGTGTGCTTTATTAATGTGCTAGCTATTTCTTTTTTTTTTTTTTTTTTTTTTGTCTTTTTGAGATAGGGTCTCGCTATGCAGTTGAGGCTCACCTTGAGCTCACTTTTGTAGCCCAGGCTGGTCTCGAACTCGCACCAATCCTCCTGCCTCAGCCTCCCGAGTGCTGGGATTACAGGCGTGAGCCACCACGCCTGGCTGCGATTTCTTAACTTAATGAAATTGACATACCACAATTAACAGTCATTTTCAGTCGTGCTATTTTGCTGCAAGCTGGTTGTTTGTTACTTATCAGAATTAGTTATTAAGAAGCTGATTGGCAAATCAGATTTCAAAAGTTTTCTACATGTCATCTCTCCTGTAAATTAAGGAAAGCTGTTTCTTTGTTCTTAAGTTTGTTGTATTTGAACCATAGTATCTTTCTTTTTTTAAATTATTTTTTAATATGTATGTATGTATGTATGTATGTATGTTTGTATTTTCTTGTTTCAGAACCTTTGTTTTGTTTATTCACTCATTTTTTATGGCCAGCTCAGCCCGCGCCGGGCAGGGCTGGTGCAGCATGTGGTGCAGTCCCTGAAGCCGCCCAAGCTCCCAAGCAGGCGCTTTAGACCACTGAGCCATCCCATCGGGCCCCCATAGTATCTTTCAATAGCTCTGCTGATTTGCTTTTAGTATAGGCCACCTTCTAGAGTGTGATTTGAACCAGTAGTTGCTTGGGTAATCAGGAGAAACTACTTACCGTGGGGAATGGTAGAAAATTACATAGAAGTATGTTTTAAAATAAATTCTGAATGTGCCATTTATTGACCAGTCTTGTGGTATAGGGCCATGGGTTTTCCTTTGGTCTACTGATTATTCATATCATCTTTTTCATAAACTGTACCCAGCATGAATGACATGTGATTTCCAGTTTCACTTTAAACTAGCCCAAGATCTAAAAGACACTTGTGAGACAATAAGTACAGAATCTTTGTGTATTTTTATTAATTTTTTAGTCATTAGGAGAGTTGTACTCATACCATATTTAAGAGCATACTTTATTGTTCACTTACTTTTTAAATCATGAGGGTTTAATCCCCTCTTTTATTAGTGCATACTGGTTACACAGATTGAGTCTCATTTCTGCAGATTTATATGTGCACCTAATATACTTTAGTCATTCCTACCATGACTCTCCTTTTCCCATGTTCTCTTGTTTCACATTTTTTGAGCTCTTCAATGCATATAACATATTTTGCTCAAACTTATTCTCCTGATTACCACACTTACACCTCTTCCCTTCTTTCCTGTCTTTTGTCTGATAATCATTTTCCTTCTACTTGTCATATTTTTTAATATTCCACATACTGGGCAGATAAGCCATTCAACTTTGATTCTTTAAAATAATTTAATCTACTTTTTGAAGAAATTAACTCTTTTTTGTCCTACTTTATCAGATTATACAATTCTAATTGAACTATACAACTATAATAAATACTAGTGGCACAACTTTGCTCCAGCTGACTCTTGGGGAGGCCACCGTGTAGTCACTGTAGGCTTATGAAAAGCAAGTTGCTAGCCATATGCCCTGAGTATTCCAGGGTGTCAGCCAGTATGTTTTCCTGAGGACGTGGGAATTGCCAAGTAAATGTATGTTATTTAGAATAAGTTGATCTATTGATCCTTATAGATAAAGCTATGTTTTTGCTCACTATCTTATAATGAAGTAGGAGTTGAGGTGGGACCTATCAAAAATGGGAGACTAAATAGATCCTTTAGATTAAAATGATAGTGATAGGTAACATTTCCATATAAACTTGCATTGTTGTAGGAGAGGTCTCATACTTCTGTGAATGGGAGTGGAAACAGTGATGAAGAAATCTCTCAGACTGGAACAATTGACAACAGTATGTATGGGCAGATAGATCATCTTTGCCAAGAACTCCACTCCTTTGTCTATGTAGCCACATAAAGTTCAATCTGATGTTGGTGCTCCTCTCTAAAGGAAGCCTTTGATGGGCTTTGGGTAGTGGCCTACCATTTGGCCTTACCCTCCATGTAAGGATGTGCTACTGGCTTCCTGTCAGGGTCTTTCGCTTTTGTTAGTATATATGTGTGGGAAGGAATTTTATGTGGGAAGTGAGTCAGGGCTTCATGCCTCTGCAGTGCACCTGAAATCCTCAACGTTTCTGACAGTAGACATACATTCACTAGTTTCTGGTATTAACATAAGCATTTCCCTGTGCTTATATCCTGCTTATCACATCCCTGGAAATCCATACATGAGAGTTTGAAATCTTTTTATCCCAGGTCCTGTTCTCTCCACATCACCCCTTACTTTAGGTTCTTTGCCTGTGTGCATAGCCTGTTTGTTCCTCTGCTGTAAACAGATGTCTAATAAACTGTATGTTAGAGTTAGGCAATTAGCAATTTTATATTTCTCAGGGTTGATACCATTGACAGTTATTTTTTCTAATTAGACTTAAGGCAATGTAATGCTAATGATGCTTAGTTATTTTGCTTTGTGCCTTCCAGTTTTACTATGGATAACTACTTCACTTAATGACTTAATAACCAGTGTGGGGCATTTCTTTAACAGCACTCACTGAGATGGGAAAAGATGTATCTTCTGCTTTTAGGGAGTTGAACTCCTTCCTTGGGGTCTTGGTCTGGATACTTTGTCATCAGTCTGTTTCAGCATAACCTCATAAAGGCACAGTTGGGCATTAACTTCTCATTAACATGTTTATTGTTGCATTTATCTTTAGGTAAAGTTTTGACAGACACAAAAGATACACTAATAATGTCAAGGAGAGTTATAACCATAAGTTTAGTGTTGCGCTTTCATTAAATAGCGGCTGGATTCACTGTCCATTATTTTGTTTTCTAGCTGAAGGGATCCATAGTATCATGGATGAGCACATTTTACTCAATCAAAGCAAAGATGAATTTTGTGGTTTTGGGATATTTTCTTCATTTACTTAAACAGAAGCAGAATAAGGTCTTCCAGGGAAATGAAAAATGGAGACAGGTATCTTCTAACAAAAGATGATATGTATCCTTCATAAATCTCACCATACAACTCTTGCTGCATGTTATCTTGTGTTGAACATTTCTCATGCTAGACTTGTGTTGACAGAGTCTTTTAGACTCTGTCTTCAGTCGCCAAACTTGAAAATCTCTTGTAATACTGTAGAGCACCCACACTGGCTTCTTTTTTTCAGCCATACTTGGTAATCCAAATGTCTAATTTGTGTTTTAAAGATGTTCCTTCAGGGAAACACAGTGAAAATGGAATCTTGTTTTACCACAGAATACAGCACAAATACAGGTCCTGCTTTGATTTTGGAAGCTGACCATATATAAAGCAGTTCTGACCTACAGCTGGACTTTAATTCTCTTCTTTTTATTTCTCCCAAAGGCAAGAGATTTTGACTACATTGTGATGATGAAGTAGTATGACCCTCTGGAAGGAGACGTCCATGCTTACTGCTCCAGTGACATAGTAAGACTCAATAAAAAAGGAACTAGAAATAATCTCGTGTTTTAAGACAGTCTAGCATGAGAAATGTTCAACAAAGGTAAGCATATTTTAGATGCTTAACCAGTGTTTATTGAATGAATGCATGAATAAAACAGGGATTGGCAGTCATGCTTTTCCTCCTCAGACTTCCTGGCAACAGTCTGCCTACCTCCTTAGATCTTAATCCTCTCTCACAGCCATTGTGCAATTCTTGTTCTACCTTTCCTCTAACACAGGGAAACATATAGGAGTTAGTTTGTGGATTATACTATTAGGTTGTGCTGGACTGATGGCAGACAGAGCAGACAACAGTGGGGTTGGAGTGGGGAGGTGAGAAGGATGTTTGTGAGCCAGACTCTTAGACATCTCTCAGATGCATAGTTGGTCATCTGCCTTTGGCTGTGACTGTTGATGGCAATGTCATAGGCGACTGAAGGAGTTTCTTAGGAGAGTGGCTACTTGATATTTTCCAGTTGAGTTTCTGCCTCTTCATATGCCAGCATATTTAAATTTGCTTGTGTCTATACAGCATCTCCTTATTCCAGCATCCGGGGGATGAATTGTTAAGCTCATGACTTCATTTTTTTCTTTTCTTTTGATAAGAAATAACAATGTGACTTTTTCAAAAACACGTTAGTAGTACATTCCCAATAAATTGATACAATGTCCTCATAGTAGTTATACAGAGCACAGGATGTAGACATGATTACTATTCTAATCATTGTTGGTACAAAAAGTTTCTTCTCATTGAACTAAGATAAAGTAGTTGTATACATAGTCCGATATTCCATAATTGCAATGGATTATTGGTAGAACTATCAATGTCAAAAGCTGTTGATTTAAGCCTTCTACAGCTCAGCATACTAATCTAGCTTTACATTTTATGCCTCGTGGTTAAACTTTTCTGAGTAGTTAAGGGCAACTTAAAGCAAGACCTGTATAACAAAACATGTAGCTTTTGCATCTCCCAAGATCAGTCAGATCCCCTTAGGATTTACTTTGAAACCATGTACAGAGCTTTGTAGAACTGTTGTCAGTGTTAGCCATCTGGATGAGTCAAGGTAGCTCATGACTTTGAAACTGGGAAATCTCTTTCTCTAACTCCTCAGCTTTTAAAATGTGATTTGTATCTAAATAATGGTTTTTTATGCCATTTATATGGCCAAAACTATCTGTTGAATTGGTGGAAGACAAATTGAGGCTTTTTTAAAAAGATATTTTCTTCAGTTCAGTTCATGTCAGAACACCATTCTCTGTGTGCAGCTTCTTCTTTCTCTACTTGTAGGATAATTCTGGGGAGACAAGACGGGAAAAAGCTTTTTTGGATTTTGGGCTCTAAGGCCAAATATCCAAATGGATTTAGAGTGAATGACAAGGTGTATCACTTTCTGGGTTAAATTTGCCATGCGCTTTACCTGTCTCTCTGGTTTCGTTTCTTTCTCTCCTTCTCTGTGTCTGTCCCTCTTTCCCTCTCCTTTTGCACTGGGGATTAAATGCACGGCCTTGCATATGCTGCCAAGTGCTCTGCCTCAAAGCTGTACTTGTTTCAGAACCTTTATTTGTTTATTCACTCATTTTATGGCCGGCTCAGCCCGCCCTGAGGGCAGGGCTGGCACAGCATGTGGTGCCGGGGATCGAACCACGGTCCTTGAAGCCGCCCAAGCTTTCCCAAGCAGGTGCTTTAGACCACTGAGCCATTCCACTGGGCCCCTCAAAGCTATACTTATTCCCAACGTGTTTAGTTTAAAAAGGCACAATTATAATTAGATAATTTTGCTTTGTACCCCACTACTACTTGCCCTGGAGTGTGCAAGAAGCACAGAGTTTTGCTACTGCTGCCTTTATAACCTTTGTTTCCATGTGCTACTTAGAGCATCAACTGTTTGTGGTACCCAATGTGATTCTATTTTTTTTTAAATTCTTTTATTGTTTAAATTTAACAATGGTTATATTACATATTTTCATCATCGGATCAGTTTAGATTAATACATATAGGTATATAAGATTGATCAAACAACTAAACATTAA
>PVJA010045110.1:0-15836 GCA_004027025.1 Myocastor coypus
ATGCAGTTGAGGCTGGCCTTGAGCTCACTTTTGTAGCCCAGGCTGGTCTCGAACTCGCACCGATCCTCCTGCCTTAGCCTCCTGAGTGCTGGGATTACAGGAGTGCTGGGATTACAGGCATGAGCCACCACGCCCGGCTTTTTACAGCATTTTTAAATTTTTATTTATTTTTTTTCTTGTTTCAGAACCTTTGTTTGTTTATTCACTCATTTTTATGGCTGGCCCAGCCCGGCCCGAGGGTAGGGCTGGCGCAGCATGTAGTGCCAGGGATTGAACCATGGTCCCTGAAGCCGCCCAAGCTTTCCCAAGCAGGCGCTTTAGACCACTGAGCCATCCCGCTGGGCCCCCTATTTATTTTATTTTATTATTATTATTTTTTTTGTGGGACTGGGGTTTGAACTCATGATGTTGCACTTGCCAGGCAGGCACTTGTGCAAAGCCTGCTTTACTTTAAAATGTACTCAGATACACATTTGATAGACAGAACTGCTCGTTCCCAAATATCTGTAGGTAAAAACGCAGAATTTTGCTTTGGTAGTAAAGAGAAGAATCTTGTGTGGTGCTGCATGCCTATAATCCCTGCCCTGGGGGCTGAGGCAAGAGTGATACAAATTCAGGGCCAGCCTTACCACAGTGAGACCCTGTCTCAAAAAATGAAACCTAACAAAACATGAGTCTTAGAATTGGAAGACGGTTTGAAGGTTGTCTGGTATGGTTGGCCATCAGGGCTGAGATTCAGATTGCTTTGACTGTTCTGCTCAGGGACTCCTGGGGGATGTAAGGGTTATAGTTAGTGTAGAAGGCTACACTCGGGAGGCAAAGGCAGAGGATCACTGGAAGTTTGAGGTCAGCCTGGGCTACACAGTGAATTCAAGGCCAACCTGAACTGCATAGTAGAACTCTCCACAGGGGAAAAAAAAGATGATACTAGATTATGGCAGTATTATGGTTTTTTTTTCTTTTCCAGATAGGATTTTGCTCTGTAAGTCAGGCTGGTAACTCCTATTGCCCAAGGTGTCCTTGAACGCATGGTGATCTTCCTGCCTCAGTCTCCCAAGAGCTGGTATTCTAGGTGTATGCCCCTATGTCCAGCCTCAGAAAAAAATAGAATATTCTTTAAGCACTTGAATAGTGTTGGTACAGTTATTGCTCCATGAAAATATATAATATATAAGCAAGACATCAATAGGAATCCCTCCTCCCTTTTCTTAAAAAAACAAGTAGTCATTGTTTTGTTTTGTTTTTTTTTTTTGTCATTGTTTTTTAAATTTATTTATTTTTTCTTGTTTCAGAACTTTTGTTTGTTTATTTACTTTTTATACCAAAAAAAAAAAAAAGAGTCTACGAGTTGAGGGGTGGGAGATCTTATGCCAGACAGGGAAATAATATATGCAAAAATAGGGACATAACTTTCATAGAAAGTGTAATTGACCAAGCCCTCGATCCCTGAGAGTTATGTTATGAGACAAGTCAGAAGTTCATCAGCTTTGGCTCTCTGGTTAGTCATTTTTTTTGTTTTGGTGGGACCGGGGTTCCAACTCACGACCTTGCACTTGCCAGGCAGGCACTTGTGCCACAGAGCTATCTCCCTGGCCCCCTCCGGGTAATCATTTTGCTTGGTGGTGACCATAGAATTCCATAAATTTTGGGAGTGTCATTCACAGTATAATCTAAGGCCGTTTTCTCAAGAATGAAAGCAGACTATGGAGGCCCGGCAGGATGGCTCAGTGGTCTAAAGCGCCTGCTTAGGAAAGCTTAGGTGGCTGCAGGGACCACGGTTCAATCCCCGGCACCACATGCTGTGCCAGCCCTGCCTTCAGGGCAGGCTGAGCTGGCCATAAAAATAAACAAAAGTTCTGAAACAAGAAAAAAAAAATTAAAAAAAAAAAAGAAGAAGAAGAAAGGAAATATTTGTAGTCATTATACTATTAGGGGTAGAATGGTTTTTTTTTTTTTTTTTTTTCTTAATGTATTCGGCACTGGGTCTCACTACACATCTCCCGACTCCTATTAATCCTTCTGTTTCAGCTTCTCCAGCGCTGGGATTACAAGCATTTTTTGGGGGCTGGCACAGTGTGCTGTGTTTCCAGGATTGGCACGGCATGTAATACAAGGGCTTGAACCTGGGTCCTTGTGCTTGCCAGGAAGGTGCTTTATCCACTGAGCTATCTTGCTGGCCCTGGAGTACTTTTTTTATGCTGAGTTGGATTAAGGAAAGAAGGAGACAGTGATCATATTTATGAGGTGTTCTGTACAGCAAGGATGTCCTGTACTTCACATGCATTTTCTCCTTTATTCCTCTCACAAGCCTCAAGGAATGTGCTGCTAGGGCTTTCCTTTGGGTATTTTTTTTTTTTTTTTTTTCTTCACAATAGGTGCTTTAAACAATTTATTTAACTGAAATGGACTTACATTTGTTTCTTAAGTGACTCCCATTTATTTGGATACATCTTTTCCCAATGGTGACTTACAAGATTTTCAAGCCAATATAAATATTTTATAAATATTTGGGTATATACCTGCACTATACCTCAACAATACTTTCCAGCAAGAAAACTCTTAAGAGTAAAGACCAGACAAAATTACTCACTACAGTGAAAATCTGCTGAGATATGTTTGAGGTAAGAAGGCACCACATACCTCTTCAACTAAGAAAATCACCCTTACAACACAGGGCAATTTTAGTTTTATACAGGATCTAGAACACTTAAGCTGTCAATTAGGTGGTGAATGGCAGAACTACATCCCAGTTTATGCCATGAATTCATAGGGAATAGGTTCCAACAACTCAGGTTCCTTCCCATTGGTCCTCACAAAGTGCGCTTCTCTGGGAGGGGCAGGCTGGCACTTCAGCAGTTGAACCCAAGTAGCTTTCTCTTTGGCTTCTTTCTTTTTCTGATCATTTGCCTTGACAGGAAGCTATCACGACTTTTTGAATATTTAATATGCTCAATACATACATTAATCCTCTTGGCAAGTATCTTGCCCTTAACTTGCTTGTTTACAACAATGCCAACAGCTTGCTGAGTAACATTGTAGACTCTTCCTGTTTCGCCATGGTAACATTTGTGAGGCATTCCTTTTTGCACAGTACCCATTCCCTTGATGTCTACAATGTCACCCTTTTTGTAGATTCGCATGTATGTGGCCCAAGGAACCACCCCATGTTTTCTAAAGGGCCTGGAGAACACATAACGGGTTCCTCTCCTCTTGTCCTTTGTGTTAGTCGTTTTGACAAATTACTGGAAGATGGTGGTTCCGGCTGAAAGGCTGTTTTTTTCTTTTTTGAGATAGGTTCTCACTATGTAGTTCAGGCTGGCCTTGTACACACTGTAGAGCCCAGGCTGGTTTTGAGCTGAGTAATCTGCCTGCCTCAGCCTCCAAAGTGCTGAGATTACAGGCCCGGGCCACTATGCCTGGCATTCATTTTTGTGGCTCAGGAAATAGGCTTGAAAGATTAACTGGCCCAGGAGGCCCCCACTAGGTGCTTTGGTGCTGTGGAGCAGAGTCACACTCTGTCCAGAGCCCAGATCTGCACCTGTTGGCCCTGTACTATCTTATCTGTATACCTGGTGAGCTCTGTGTCATTTCAGAAAATGGATAGTCTCAAAATTTGTTCCGTTTTGTACCCTATGAAGAGGAGGAAGAACTACTTTCTAATAAACCATATGTATATGAGAGATAAAGCAGATTTTTTTTATTTCATGATCTTTTAAAATTGGAATCAGACTCCAGCCCTGTTAGAAATTTGCAGTCCTTTGGCCCTGAGGAGCCTGCGTATTCCACGAGGAGAGTGACTCGTAGTCAGCAGCCGCCCAACCCAGTGACTCCAAAAAAGTATCCACTTCGGCAGACGCGCTCGTCTGGCTCAGAAACCGAGCAAGTGGTTGATTTCTCAGATCGAGGTGAGTGGGGCTGGGTGAATGGTGCACATCGCAGGGGGTCTGCAGGGTCGCTGGGGGAGGGCATGGCCACCACAGGGCTGCCTGGTGCAGACCAGAGTCCTCTGGGTGAGCGCTTATGCCGAAGGTCTTCTTAAGCACAGTGAAGAAGTGACCTTCACTCAGCTAAGCAGGCCTGAGAGAAGACTAGAAGGTGCTGAGCTTTTGGCCTACCAATATGGAGTGTTGCTGCATGGGATTTAACATTCTTAAATTTGTTGCCAGTATTTGCAAATACAGGGAGGGATTTCATAACAAACCTGAGCTGACGTGAGTGTGGTGGTGCACACCTGGAATCCTAGCCCTTGGGAGGCTGAGGCAGGAGGATAGCTGTGAGTTCAGGGCCAGCCTGAGCTGCATAGTGAGACCCTGTCTCAAACCACCAAACAAACCAATCTGAATTGCTTGTTTTTTTTTTTTTTTAATTTTTATTTATTTATTTATTTTTTCTTGTTTCAGAACCTTTGTTTATTCACTCATTTTTATGGCTGGCTCAGCCCACCCCGAGGGCAGGGCTGGCGCAGCATGTGGTACCGGGGATCGAACCTCGGTCCCTGAAGCGCCCAAGCTTTCCCAAGCAGGCACTTTAGACCACTGAGCCATCCTGCCAGGCCCTGACTTGCTTGTTTTGTTTTTTGTCTTTTTTTTTTGAGACAGGGTCTCACTGTGCAGTTCAGGCTGGCCTTGAGCTCACTTTTGTAGCCCAGGTTGGTCTCGAACTCACACTGATCCTCCTGCCTCAGCCTCCCGAGTGCTGGAATTACAGGCGTGCGCCACCACGCCCGGCAGAATTGCTTGTTTTTAAACTGGCCACTTACCCATAGTTCTAGTTGGCTGTAACTGAGAGGGACTTGTCCCCTGTACACAATGAGCTGTCTGAGCCTGTCCAGGCCACAAAGGCATTTGGTTCGCAATCTTTGATTTAGAACCTTGAGTTCTGAGATTGAATTACGAGCCTATCCGTGAGCACACTGGTAGTCCAGGGGGCTGCCCCCTCGCCGCGCTTGAACGCCCACCTCAGAGGCGCGCCCTCCATCTACCTTCTGTGTCCTGTGAGCAAAGCAGCTTGGCAGCGTTTTAGTTTTTCATCTTTTTTGTGATCGTTTTTCAGTTGAGGTTTATGTTTTGTCTTTGGGGTGGACTGAACCAGGGCTTCCAGCTTGTTCTGCCATTGAGCTAAATCCCCAGCCCCTAGGGTGGTAATTTTTAAACTTTTACTTTTGCGTATGGCTAGGTATTCAGGAGAGAACTGGAACTGCAAAGTGATGCCCAGGAAGGGAAGGTGCCAGTGTCCTAAAACATAACTAGCTAAAAGTTACTGACTGAGTCACAGAAAGAGCACAAAAACCCCTAAGCTGTGAATAAATAATGAACCCTGTTCACAAGTCCTATTGATTACTTCTGTTTTAGAAACAAAAAATACAGCCGATCATGATGAATCACCACCACGGACTCCAACGGGAAATGCACCATCTTCCGAGTCTGACATAGATGTCTCCAGCCCCAATGCATCTCACGACGAGAGCGTCGCCAAGGAAGTGTCTCTGAAGGACTCGGGCAGCGACCTCTCTCACCGCCCCAAGCGCCGTCGGTTCCACGAAAGCTACAACTTCAACATGAAGTGCCCCACGCCTGGCTGTAACTCTCTAGGTCAGTGTGGTCCTGCTGGTGGCCCCAGCACTCAGGGCTCAGGAGCCCTCCGGAAACATTCTGTGTTCTGTTGTGACTCAGCTTCTCGGGCTTTTGGGTGTTGTCAGTAACAGTGATTCGTTCACTTGAGTAAAATGTTTCAGTTTTTATTCACGATAAATCTGGTATAAGGAAATTAACTAGGATGGATCATTTAGTTTGAGTTTTTTTTTTTTTTTTAATTTTTAAAGTTTATTTATTTATTTTTCTTGTTTCAGAACCTTTGTTTGTTTATTCACTCATTTTTATGGCCGGCTCAGCCCGCCCCAAGGGCAGGGCTGGCGCAGCATGTGGTGCAGGGGATAGAACCGCGGTCCCTGAAGCCGCCCAAGCTTTCCCAAGCAGGCGCTTTAGACCACTGAGCCATCCCACCGGGCCCCTGTTTTTTTTTTTTTTTGAGACAGGGCCTTGCTCTGTAGGGCAGGTGGGCCTTGAACTCTTATTAGAGAGTCTCCAGCCTACTAAGTGCTGGATCATAGACATGCACCACCTTGCCCATCGTTTGAGAGCTTTTCTAAGTGAAAATTTCCCTTTTCCTAGCAAAGCCAAAACAAACGAAGACCAGGTCGCACATTGTACGTTGTGTACTTCCCACTTGCCGGGGCCGGCAGAGCTGAGCTAGTGTAGAATGGCAGTCTCTCACGGCAGCCGCTGCTACGGAAATGAGAAAACAGGTTTTTTTTTTTTTTTTTTTCTTGTTTCAGAACCTTTGTTTATTCACTCATTTTCATGGCCGGCTCAGCCCGCCCCAAGGGCAGGGCTGGCGCAGCATGTGGTGCCGGGGATCGAACCGCGGTCCCTGAAGCCGCCCAAGCTTTCCTAAGCAGGCGCTTTAGACCACTGAGCCATCCCGCCGGGCCTCAGAGAAAACAGGTTTCTTATCAAGAGGCTGTGAGAATAGGAGCCCTTGGCCTTTTGTGACTTTAGTATTAGGTTTCCTGGCTTTGTGTATAGCGAGTATAAAGAAGATAAAAGCTTTCTTCTTGGATAAATAAGTCTCCCATTGTTTCCTGAAACTTTTAACCCTCACTGAGTCTTTTAAAGATTCTCAGGATGATTGGTAGCTTTGAACTAAAGCACAGATGTTGCAGGGACGGGAGTGTTCCATCCCCAGCATGCTGTTCGGCTCACCCCCGAGGCGCCATGAGACTGGGCGTGGTGGTGCATGCCTATAATCCCAGCGCGAGGGAGGCTGAAAACAGGAGAATCACCACGAGTCTGCCCTGTAGACCCTGTACCAAGTACACAAAAATGTAAAAAATAAAGTGCAGATGTTGTACTTACGGCTTTGTCTAAAGTTGGAAAGCCTTGATTGGGAGATGAGGTGGCCTTCCCTACAAATATTTTGGTTTTCCAGTGCATGTAAAAGTTACGCGTACGCTACACTGTAGCCTATTAAGTTTCAAGAAAAAAGCACACACCTTAATTTAAGAAAATACTTTTTTGAGCCTGGCGTGGTGGGGCACGCCTGTAATCCCAGAACCTGGGAGGCTGAAGCAGGAGGATTGGTGTGAGTTCGAGACCAGCCTGGGCTACAAAGGTGAGCTCAAGGCCAGCCTGAACTGCATAGTGAGACCCTGTCTCAAAAGAACAAAAAGAAAATATTTTTTTGTTAAGAAACGCTAACAATCATCTAAGCTGTTAGAAAGCAGGTGTCAGTAGACTTGTTCTACAGTGTTACCACAGTGTTTTTGTTTTTTTTGTGGTACTGGGGATTGAACTCAGGACCTTGTATTAGCTAGGCAAGCACTTATTCTACTGAGCTATCTCTCCAGCCTGCCACAAACTTTCTTTCTTTTTTTTTTGTGGAACAGGCGATCAAACTCAGGATCTTGCACTTGCCGGATGGGCACTTGTACCCCTGAGCTATCTCCCTGACCTCACTAACTTTCAATTTGTGAAAATCCCCACAGTATCTGCAAAGCACGAGAAAGCAGGAGGACATCTGTGTGTAGACAAGCTCTCAGAGCAACAGCGCTGTGTTCCTCGCAGCGCCTGGTCAGCAAGGGCTCTGCCTCCTCCGCATCATCAGCACTGTGAGCATTGCCTCACAGTGCCGTGTTGCAGCAGCTGAGCTGTCAGCTGGTCCTGGGAGGGTTTTGGTCTGTTTAATGTGATGGAGCTACTGTCACCTGTGTGTCCTCTTTTTTTTTTAAATTTAGATACAGGGTCATGCTATGACTCATAGTGATCCTCCTGTTTCAGTCACCCAGTGCTGGGCTTACAGGCATGCGTCATCATGCCTAGTTTCAGGGCTGACACAGCATGCAGTGCTTGGGATCAAACTCGGGACCTTGTGCCCGGACTATCCATCCATCCATCCATCCATCCATCCATCCATCTATCCTTCTTTCTTTCTCTCTCTGTCTCCTTCCCTCTCTGTTTCTCTCTTTCTGTCTTGTGTTTTGGGCTACAGCGTTGTTAAGTAGTGGGTGACTGACTGACTATAAGTGTATCACTTTCTAAAATTCCCAGAGACCTGGCAGTCTGAATATGATCATCTACTCCCTACACACATGCGCATGTGCACATGCCTGAGCATGTGGTATGTGTCCTCTTTAAAGCTTACTGTGGGGCTGGCCAAATAGCTGAGTGGATTAAAGCCTGCAAGCAGGTGCAGTGGCTGGGGGTTCAATCTTGTGACCTGCCGTGCTGGTCCCATCCCCCAGGGCATGCCAAAATGGCAATTGAGATTGAGCTTGGTGGCATCTGCTTGTAGCCCCTGCTCTTCAGAGGCTGTAAACCAGCAGATCACCAGGAGTCAGATCTAGTAGTGAGACCCTGAAGAACCTGTAGACCCTTCCCTAAATATTAAATAAATAAATAAAATAAAGCTTACTCTGTAAGTCATATCATTTAAAAAAAAAAAAGGTAAGTGGCACTGAGAGGTGAACCTAGGGACCTTGCAGTGAGCTACCCCAGCCTTTTCTATTTTTTGAGATAGTGTCTCCCAGATCTGTAATGTGGGGGTCCTGCGGGTTAGCTTAGCTGTTTAAGTATCTGCTCAGGCCAGTGCACTCAGTTGCAAGGGACTGGGGTTCGATCTCCAGCTTGGGAAACATGACGTGCCCTTAAGGCAGCCTGAGCTAGCCAAAAAAAAAAAAAAAAAAATCCTTCCCCAATCTGTAATTTGCCCAGGCTAGGTCCAGATTTTCTGTCTCCTTCCCACAGCTTCTTAGGGTGTTGGGATCACAGATACATGCCTTATGCCCAGGTGTTGCATAAATTTAAAAATCCCAGTATATCTTTTACCTAAAGTTAAGTTCACTTTTTCCATGCACTAAAGAGAAGATTTTTGTAGATGTGCAACTCAGCTAATTTGTCTTTTTACCCACTAGCAGTGTCTCACCAGTCTTTTCAGTCTATACAGGGTTTGATGACGCCTTTGGCTGAAGAGGTGTGTGTAAAGGTGCTAGCGATTCACAGTTGCTAGCAGGAATGTCGCAAAGTAGACAGCACAGCACACTTGCACTGTGCCACAGCTAACTTAACACAAGGAAGTGTGTACCTCTTTGTAATTTTGTGCCTTATAAATGAAGGGCTCTACGATGACATTTTGGCTTTAGGTAGTATTTTTATGTTATCAGAGCAGAAGAACCATCTTAAATGTGCATGGGTCTCTTTAAAGGGTGCCACATGTGTCCCATGAAGGCAAAGGACTTTGGTGCATGCAAATCGTAATTCTAATAGCACTTAAGTTTGGTGGGTTCCGTCTGATAAAAACAGATGGGCTTGTTGGTCAGGGAGATCTCACTTTCTAAGCTTAAGTCTGTGTGTGTGTGTGTGTGTGTGTGTGTGTGTTTGAGAAAGGGTCTCATTACACGGTTCAGGCTGGTCTTGAACTTGGAACAACCCTTATACCCACATGCCTCAGCCTCCCAGTGCTGAGATTACAAGTGTGGGCCACCACACCCCGCTTCAGCTTATATCTTTGTATAGAAATGACCTCTCTCTCCTTAACAGGACACCTTACTGGAAAACACGAGCGACACTTCTCCATCTCAGGATGTCCGCTCTACCACAACCTCTCGGCTGATGAGTGCAAGGTAACCTCCCCTCCTCCCTGCAGCGGCCTGTAGGAGGCGCTTGCTGGTGGCCTGGCACTTGGCCGCACGCTGGGGCTGCAGCAGTGTGCAAGATAGGCCCAGTCCTCCCTCATCCTGCTTGTGTTCAGAAAACTGCTTGGACAGACAAACAAGTTATAATGTTTAGTGAGTGCCTTGGAAATGAATGAGATTTTAAGAAATAAAAATAAATAAATAAATACATTTTTAAAAAGGAAATGAATGAGATTATAGAATGTTTGGGATATTCACTACCAGAGCATTGATATTTTCCTTAGAAAATGAGTTTGAAAGGCTGCTATACAGCCGCTCGCTATGTGACCACAGTATCTGTGTTAGATTCCTGCTGTAGAAATCTATGAGATTATTTTGCCTTTTCTTTTTTTTTTTAACTTTATTTGTGTTACGGTCGGCTCAGCCTGCCCTGGGTGTCAGACTGGTGCAGCATGTGGTGCCAGGAATTGACCCGTGGTCCCTGCAGTTGCCTAAACTTTCCTAAGCAGACTGCTGAGCCATCTTGCCGCCACCCCCCCCCCCTTTTTTTTAAATGTATTTGATACAGGGTCTCACCACACAGATCCAATTTGTAGTGATCCTCTAGTTTTACAGCCTCCCAAGCACTGGGATTACAGCTGCGTGTCACCATGCCCAGTGTCAATTGCCATCTCAGAGCACCCTAGGGACAAGGCTGGCATGGCATGCTGGGGATCGAACTACAGCCTCTGCGCCTGCCTAAGTAGGCACTTGAATCCACTGAGCTATCTGAGCTATCTGACTGGCCCTAGCTGGCTTTTTGTTTTTCAGTCTTGTATTTATTTGGTAGAGGATCTTGTCACACTCCTCCAACTTGTGATGATCCTCCTGTCTCAGCTTTCCCAGCACTGAGGTTATAGGCTTGCCAAGTATCAGTCTGCTCAGCTGGGGACCAGCACAGCATGCAGTACCAGGGGTTGCATACAAGTTCTTGTGTTTGCCAAACAGGTGCTTAGATCCCCAGAGCTGTCTCCCTAGCCATGGAATTATTTTCCTTTTTACTTTTTAAATTATTTTATTTTATTGTTTTTCTTGTTTCAGAACTTTATTTTTTATTTTTTATTTTATTTTTTATTTTATTTTCTTGTTTCAGAACTTTTGTTTGTTTATTTATCTTTATGGCCAGCTCAGCCTGCCCTGAGGGCATGGCTGGTGCAGCATGTGGTGCTGGGGATCGAACCATGGTCCCTGCAGCCTCCTAAGCTTCCCCAAGCAGGCGCTTTAGACCACTGAGCCATCCCGCCGGGCCCTGCCAACGTTAGTTCTTCTTGGTTCAGGAGCCTGTTCTGTCACTGACAGGCAGACCACAGGTGGAGATCCCTCCATGTGTTCAGTCCTTCAGCACAGTTACAAGCTCCCACTGTTTGTAGGGACTTGAAGGCTGAGGACTCCCTTTACCTCATTCCAACTCTTGTTGTAAGCAAGGCAGCCTTTTCTGCCCAGGGTAGACTCTTCGTGTGGTCTTCAGCAAGATCAGAGTGTCAGTGACTGCCACCAGGATTGAGGAGTGACCAGGTGCGGGGTGCATCTTCTGAAAATAACTGTTCTGTCTCTAGTTGGTCCTCTTCTGTTTGTCTTTAAGTGTAGTCACTGAGACTGGGTGTGGTGGTGCTCGATTGTGATCCCTGCTCTTGGAAGGCTGTAAACAGGAAGATCACTCCGAGTCTGATCTAGTAGTGAGAACCTGAATACCCTGTAGACCCTTCCCTAAAATTAAAAAAAAAAAAATGCAATTTTTGATACTGTACTTGATTTTACATCAAAATCTCCCAAGGGTATCTATCTTAGGCGAGTGTGGTGGTGCATGCCTAGAATCGCAGCACTTAGGAGGCTGATGCAGGATTGCTGTGAGCTGAGGCAAGCCGGGCTACATCTATATAGTGAGATGCTATCTCCAAAAACAAAACATTGGCTTAATCTGGTGCAGTGGTGCATGCCTATAATCCCAGTTATTCAGGAGGCTGAGGCAGAAAGATCATGAGTTTGAGATCAACCTGGGCAGTTAAGCAAGATCCCAAAGTGGCTGCATGTGAATTTGCATCTTGCTTAATTTTTTTTCTTTTTAATGTGTTCAGTACAGGATCTACAGGGGTCTCACTGCACAGATCCTGTACTCGTAGTGATCCTCCTGTTTTCAGCCTCCCAAATGCTGGGATCACAGTCAGGCATTGCCACGCCCGTCTCATTCTTGGCTGGGTGTGCCCCAGGTGCAAGGCTGGCACAGCACAGCGTGGCAGGCAGTGGGAATTGAATCCCGGGGTCCTGTGTCTGCCTAAGCAGGCCCTTTAGTCTGCCAAGCTATCTGGCTGGCCCTACTTAAATAGTATGTTAAAAGATAACTTCAGTTTAGGGAAGAAAATACTGGAAAAAGAAAAACACTTCTGCCGTGGATTTTCTTACCTGACAAGGCAAAGAAGTCTTTGTATGGTCTGCCTTTACCTGTGGACTGTGTGCGCAGAGGATCGGGGAAGCTCTGACGACGCTATGTCTTTGTTCCACTGAAAGTCCCCACAGGAAGAGCAGCCAGTCCCTGGCTTTGATAGTTGTAGTTTTTGTTTTTTGCAGTGCTGGGGATCAAATCTTGGGCTTCACACAAGTGAGGCAAGTGCTCTGCTGCCTCTGCTGAGGGGCAGAAGCTTGGGAGAGTTGAAGCTCTCTGCATGTGTGTAGTGCTTTAGCCAGCACTGGCGCCATGTTCGTTATCTTCTGGTTATTTATTAGTCCGTGACTGCTGTACAGAATGTTCCCTGCCTGGTGTGGAGCCGTGCGTGGCCGGAATACATCTCTGCTCCTTCTCCCTCTCCATGTCCTGCTGCTGTGATCCTCTCCCCCCGAGGGAGATCCACCTCACTGCTTCCTGCTCGCTGTCCTTCAGTCTGCTCTTTGTTTATAGTTTGGGCTTCTCTCCGCCTTCTGTGTCTGTGGGCTGTTGCTCAGTGCTGTGCAGCTACGGTAAGGATTCCCTGCAGAAGGTAAATGCCGGCCTGGGTGAGTGAGTGGCTGAGAATTCACACAGCGGTGAAGGCCGCGAGAGCCAGACCCAAGGCAAGGGCGTTCAGGACTTGGGGTTGCGTGCCGGGAGCGGTGGGTAAGGACAGACTTTTGAAACGCTGGTGTTTGATGTGGGACACGGCTGGTGGCAAAGAGAAACTGTAAAGCAGAGTAGAAGAAAGAGGCCATGAGGTGGGGACACTGTTGGGCTGGAGGGACAGAAAGTTGGCTGCAGGCCTGGAGCTGGTGGAGGGTTGAGGGGACCTAGGAAGCCGGATCCAGGTTTTGTGGCCATAGGTGCAAGGAGTATATCTTTCTTTCGTTTTTTTCTGATGGCCACAGGAAGCATTTGAGGGACCAAGCAGAGACGGATACAGTTGTATAAACATTCTGTTGAGATCCTAACTTACTGGAGAGTGGACTGTTGAGGAGGAGGAGTGATGAGCAGCTTTCTGAGCTGGCAGGAGGTGGCAGCCTCGGCCCGTGGGGGTTGTGGGAGGTAACTGCAGCAGGGATTGCAGGTAGCTTTCGGGCGGGAGGCCCAGCTGGCAGGTGGACTGCGCCTGAGGTGTGAGAAGAACGAGGGACCTAGGGCAGCTCCAGTTGTTTGACCTGGTCAGCTTTTAAGATGGCAGTCTTTCACTTAGGCGCATCAAGGAGATTTGGGTTGATCAGCCTTGTAGGGAAGGCGAGTCACTGCTGTAACACTGCTGACATAGTCACATCAAAGAGGGAGCTGGATGTGAGGTCTTGGTTCTGATGATGAAACTGAAACTCCTGAGACCTGGCAGGATTTGTCCAAGATTATGTGGCTCAGTTTCCCTGTGAACTTGAAGCCAGGTTTACCCTTCTCCTTGTTTCATCTTGCTGTGTTGCCCAGGCTGTCTTTGAAATCCCAGGCTCAAGCAGAATCCTCCTGCCTCAGCCTCCTGAGTATGTGAGACTGTGTCTGTGCCTAGCCAGAGCTCAGGGTCTCCATTTCTGGATATTTCCTCATCCTATTCTTGCACTCTTTCCTAGTTTCCTATAGATTTTATGCGGAAAGAGTCCAGGCTCAGAGCCAGCAGACTTCAGTAAAAGTAAAAGCTTTGCTGCCACCAGGCTCTGATCCTTCCCTTCTCTGATCCTGAACTCATGAGAAAGTGTGATGTGACGCCTGCTTAGCTCTTCCTTGGAGAATGTGATGCGTGTACTTCCGCTTTCAGAGAACAGTGTAGCTGCAAGGGCTGGTTACTGTGTTCTTGTGCTGTAAGTAAACGCAGTCCTAGGAGCGGGTGGATTTATTGACACTGTTGATGGTTGCAGGTGAGAGCACAGAGCCGGGATAAACAGATAGAAGAAAGGATGCTGTCCCACAGGCAAGATGACAACAGCAGGCATTCAACCAGGCGCCAGGTAGGGCCTCGGGACAGCTCTGGCCGCCCACAGGTGGAGATCTTTGTTGCAGGTCCTTCACCTGGGACTGTCTGCAGAGGCCTGTCTGGGCCTCCTTTTTCCCAAGGTGCCTCCAGATAATTGCTCTTCCAGGCAAAAATTGAGAAAGATGATCTTTGTTTTCCAAATCATTTTCATAAAGCAAACGCTATCTCAGAAGTGGGGAGTCAAGCTGTTTCTAGTAATACCAGGAGTACACGGTGGTCTGGTCACTTGGAAGTCTACGCTTGCTGTTCTGTTTCATTTTGTGCTCTTCTGCTCACCCATCCTAGCTGGTCCTCAGACCCTGTTCCCTTGGCTCCTGGTACATGTCCAAGGTCACCTGCAACTGCCCGCATCTGCCTGCGCAATCCAGGCAGCCTCTGGCTGTCTTGCTGCCTCTCTGAATATTTAGCGGGTGTGATTGCGCTCCATCCCGTCTTCCTTCCCAAGGGGCTTTAGTCTTGCTCTGGCTGTCTTCCTGCCTGGCTCGCTGTCAGGCACCAGGCAGACAACCATGTGTTTACCCTTCGAGGCCTCACGCAGCTCAGCTGAAGCAGGGCTTCTGCCCTGTGTTGCGCTGCCATTCTTGAACGTCCATCTTGGTCTTAGTGTCAGCCTCTGCTTGTGGAGCTTATCATTAAGTGTTTGGCAGGTGGGGGTGGCTCATAGAGGAAACAGGATGAAGTAAGGAAGAAGTTTGGCTTTGAGCACAGACATGTGGATCAGAACGCTGCTTCGCAGGCTGGGGAGATGACTCAGTAGAATAAGCACTTGCCTGGCAAGTACAAGGTCCTGAGTTCAATCCCCAGTACCACAAAAAAGAAAAAAAAGAACGTTGCTTCTTTTACTTGTCCTGGGCAGGTCAGCTGGCCTCCCTAAACTTGATGTTTTTCATTAACAACAAAAAAACCCAAAAAATGTGATGGTATGGGGTGGATGTCTATAACCCTAGAACTTTGAGAAGCTGAAACAGAAGGGTGTATTTTATGTTATATTATGTTATGTTATGTTATGTTATTTTATTTTTGACTGGCTTAGGCTTCCTTAATGGTGGGGATGGGAATTGAACCACCATTCTCTGTGCCTGACAGGAATTCCCACACAGGCACTTTAACCACTGAGCTAACACAAAAGCCTCTGGATTTCAGGATTGCATTTGGGCAACTTAGCAAGACACTGTCTCAAAAAATAAAATAAAATAAAATAAAAAGGGCCAGAGAGATAGCTCTGTGGCCTAAGTGCCTGCCTGGCAAGTTCAAAATTGTGAGTTTGAACCCTGGTGCCACAAAAAAAATAAATAAATAAAATAAAATTAAAATAATAATAATAATTATGGGAGCCGGGCGTGGTGGCTCACGCCTGTAATCCCAGCACTCGGGAGGCTGAGGCAGGAGGATTGGTGCGAGTTCGAGACCAGCCTGGGCTACAAAAGTGAGCTCAAGGCCAGCCTCAACTGCATAGCGAGACCCTGTCTCAAAAAGACAAAAAAGGGGCCCGGCGGGATGGCTCAGTGGTCTAAAGCGCCTGCTTGGGAAAGCTTGGGCGGCTTCAGGGACCTCAGTTCGATCCCCGGCACCACATGCTGCACCAGCCCTGCCCTCGGGTGGGCTGAGCCAGCCATAAAAATGAGTGAATAAACAAAGGCTCTGGGGGCCCGGCGGGATGGCTCAGTGGTCTAAAGCGCCTGCTTGGGAAAGCTTGG
>PVJA010045111.1:0-15797 GCA_004027025.1 Myocastor coypus
AAAAAATTCAGTTACATGAAGCAAAATCAGTTTATTATTCAAATTAAGAAATTCATTGAAGGAAAAATGCCTAATTCTTGAAAGCCTTAGTATTATCTTTAAAAAAAGAAAAAGAGACAAAGATACTACCTTCATAGAGAATCAATCATCAGGAACAGCAAGTATCTTGGTTACTTTTCTGTTATTGCTGAGACAAAATACCAGCACCCAAAATTAAGGAAGGAAAGGTTTATTTAGCTCCCAATTAGTGGAGGATTCAATCCGTAATCAGCTGGCTCCCAGGCATGGTGGCATGATGAGGGGCAACACTTCAAGGTGGCGGAAGACAGGAAAAGCAGCAAAAGCAAAAGGGGGAGGGCAGGGGCAAAATGTCATGGTTCTAATGTAATATGTTGATAGACTTCATACTAGTTCTTAAGGATTAAGGATGTGTTACAATGTTCAAATTATGAAATGATATGAATATGCATGTCTGTATCTAGAACTGGGTCTAAAGAAATGCAGCTGGTTGGCAAGGATTGGATTGCAATGGATGATACACTGTGTCAACTTGAGAAGTCTAGAGCTTTACCTAAGTAACTCAGCAGTTCTACATCCTGGGTGTACAGGACATGCCCTTACCTGTAGAAATATTGTTCACTGTCAACTTAGAGGTTTAGAAGTTCAACTAAGTGATTCAGCAGAGGGCCAAGGCCCTCACTTTATAAACATTCTGAGCCTGTGCAAGAGGAGGGCACCAAGATGATGGGAGTGCTAACCCACTCTGGGGCAGGTAGCCTGCATACAATACAAAGGAGGAAAAGACACACACCCCTTTTGCTCTTGCTGTTTTGCTATGTTCCCCACTATGAACCCCTCACCATGGCACCCTTCCTTGGAGCCATCTGATTATGAGGTGAAGCCCCTACAAACCATGATCTAAATAAACTTTCCCTTCTTTAATTTGGGGTATCTGGTATTTTATCTCAGCAGTGACAGAAAAGTAACTGAAACATAAAACATGATAGCAACTGGGAAAAAGAGCTCAATGAGTGCAACTCTAGATTTCAGACTGAAATAATTTTAGGAAATGATAATTGAAAAAGGGAAATTAAAAAATTCAGAACTAGATGAAATGACTGCTGCTTTTGAAGGAATGAAATCTCTAGAACTTAAATCAGAACCTATCACAATACATGACTTTTTCAAACACAGCTTCTGGCAGGGATTGTGCCCCACATGGTCCTTGCCCATAGGACTCGCCCCTGAAGAGATTCTTTCACTCTCCTTCACTCAGATTTTCACCGTTGTTACCATCTTCTTCCTCCAAATTGAAGTCCTTATTGCTAAGGATGTGTTATCTACTTACATTCACCCCAGGCTGTACACTGGTGGAGCAGAGGAAGTACTTCTCAAACTCACAGGCCATAAAGTTAGGCGGAGAAAAACACGACCTGTGGCCCACAAAAGAACTTGGAAATTGGGAGTAAGTACAGCCCTAGGGTGGACATCACTTAACCACCACACCTACCAAAAAGGCAGGGCAGGACTCAGCATTCACACACAAAAACTTGGGTATGAAAATAAAGTATGACTCAAGTGCCTATGAACCAAATCCCAAGAAACAACTTCCCTAGACTGCTGACAGGTAGAACATAGTGTACTAGGACTCTCTTCTTAAGGCAAATCTTTCACTTTAGGCACTCAACCCCTATGGTCAAGAGAAAAGGAAGCCTGGCAACTGCTTCAGCTGGCATCAAATCTTAGCACCACAAAAAAAAAAAAAAAAGCCGGATGTGGTGGCTCACACCTGTAATCCCAGCACTTGGGAGGCTGAGACAGGAGGATCGATATGAGTTCAAGACCATTCTGGGCTACCAAAGTGAGCTCAAGGCCAGCCTGAACTGCACATTGAGACCCTGTCTCAAAAAGACAAAAAGAAAAAAAAATCAAATCTTAGCACCATCCACATGGCACTGGGTTTAGGTACATGAACAATGCAAGAGTTACGGGGTCAGAAAGACTTCCAGATTTCAGAAGAAGGCCTGGGAGACCAAGCAGTGTGCCCCTAGGAGGGCAGTGTATGAAGCTGTTAGTGTGAAGCCAATGGTGTTCTGGAGACCCCACATCTCAAATATTCTTCTCTCAGTGGTGGGACAAATACCCAACACCCAAAATGAAAGAAGGAAAGGTTTATTTAGCTCGCAGTTACTGGAGGTTGGCTGTAAGGCTAACTGGCACATGGTAGAGGGCAGTAGTTCATGGTAGCAGAACAGCAACAATGGCAACAGAGAGAGAGTTTGTCTGTCTCACTCATGTTATACTCAGGCTATCAGCCCCAGGTTGGGTATAGCACTCACACTCATAATACCAGCAGTACTAAGACCTATAATCCCAGGGGATCACCCACAATCTCAGTGGATCATGAGTTAATCTCAAACTCGAGAAGTCCCTGCCTCATGACTGCATCAGGCTTTAGGGGGACTAGACACAAACCATAACACTCCAGAAATATGGAAAAGCCAGGAACATGGATCCTCTGAAGAAAACTATAAGGAGGAAGCAGAGCTGTCCTATGAGAGAAGCTATGCAATGCTATAGGAGCAGAGCCACATAATCCCTTTGGAGTTCACCTTTTGCCAGATTGCTTTGCGTACTAGACACAGAACTACAGCACTTAAAGTATGCCTGAATTTTGGACTTGTTTTGGTCCCAATCCTTCCTATCCTTCTATTTGTACCTTTTGGAATGGTAATGCTTATCTTATAGCAGTGAAGTGGAGGAGCTCACAGACAAGTTTCTTTAAATCTCAGAGACTTCAACTTGGGACTTCTCAGCAATGCTGAAACTGTTAGGACTTCGGCAACTCTTAGAGATGGACTACTTTGTTTTTGCATAAAGGGATGTACAGGAGTCTCTGGGAGGCTAGGATAGAATGTGGTTTGTGTCTAAATATCTCCCTACAGCCTCATGCAGTCATAGCTAGGGCTCTTCTGAGGTGGCTGAATCCAAGATATGTGATGCTAGGGGAATCCCATGAATGTCATCCACCCTAAAGGTGGGTAGTGTGGATAAAATATAAGAGATAAAGTAGACTGCTGTTGTCACTGACTGCTGTTCGCCCTGCCCGTTGTAAACTAATTTTCCTCTACAATGCCCTTGTGGTCTCAAACCAGCCAAGTGTGAACTGAAATTTCTACAAACTGTAAGCCAAATAAACCTTTCCTCTAGAAAGAAAGAAAGAAAGAAAGAAAGAAAGAAAGAAAGAAAGAAAGAAAGAAAGAAAGAAAGAAAGAACTTAGTTATGATTAATTATCCATTCTCCATATTTGATAGACCTTTTTCTTTTTTTCTTTTTTTTTTTTTTTTTTTTTGGTAGCTAGCTCAGCCCACCCTGGGGGTGCCTGAGATTGAGCTACACCATGGTCCCTGTGCTTGCCTAAGCTCACCTAAGCAGGCCCTTTAGACTGCTGAGCTATCTCACTGGCCCTCTGATAGGTTTTAATACAAACTCTAAAGCAACTACTCATTCAAAAGCACAGAGGTATTTTTTTGACTCATTTCTCTTTTTTCTTGTTATGCTGGAGTTTTATAGAGGCTTTGTTTTTCTTTTGCTCCCTGCATTTTTCTTTTTTCTTCCTTTTGTTGTTTGTTCTTTTCTGTTACATTTATCTAATTCTATTATTTTTTTCAGTCCTAAATACAATCTTTTCTCACTGTTTTTTTTATTTTCCCTCACTTTCCTTTTCTTTATTTTTTCAGATTTTACCTCTTTAACTTTACCCTTTCCCTCTATTTCTAGTAGTACTGTTACTTTGCTTTTGTTTTTCATTTTTGCTTTTTCCAGACTAAATCTTGCTGAGTTACTCAGGAAGGCCTTGAAATCACATGTATCCCAGGTTAACCTCAACCTCATAGTGAACCTCCTGCCTCAGCTTCTCAAGTACTAAGATCAAAGACATGCACCAGCACACCTGGATATTAATACTACTCTTAAGCTTTATCAATCTTAGATATTTAGCTGACTCTGTTCTATTGCTATTGACTCCTTTTCTATTGTTAATGGTGGTATAGTTGTTGCATATAGTAATGTTTATTGTATGTCTGTAGTTAGCTTGTTTTGGGGTCACTATTACTATAGCAGATCTCATTTCTATTGTTAAGAGTGGTACAGTAATAGTTTTTGTTTGTTCTTAGGGTATGTCAATATTCAGCTTGTCTTTAATCCTATTATCATTGCTAATTTCTTCTATGAAAATATCTGGTTTGTTTTTGTAACATTTTTGTTTGTTTGTTTGTTTGTTTGTCTTTTTGAGACAGGGTCTCGCTATGCAGTTGAGGCTGGCCTTGAGCTCACTTTTGTAGCCCAGGCTGGTCTCGAACTCACACCAATCCTCCTGCCTCAGCCTCCTGAGTGCTGGGATTACAGGCGTGAGCCACCAAGTACTAGGTGTTTACTTTGAAAATCATATAGGTGTTTACTTTGATAATCATGTGCTATGTTTTTGGTTTTGGTTTTGGGCAGTTGTTTATTTGTTTGTTTTTGTGGTGTTTTTTCATTCATCTGTCTTTTGGTGTTTTGTTTTTTTTTTTGTCTTTTTGAGCCAGGATCTCACTATGCAGTTCAGGCTGGCCTTGAACTCACCGTGTAACTCAGAATGGTCTCTAACTCACAGTGATCCTCCTGCCTCACCCTCTAAGTGCTGGGATTACAGGTGTGTGCACCACACCAGTTGATCATGAATTATATACTGTGTATAATGCTGCTTTTTATATGATCATAGCTTAGTAGGTTTGCCTACTACATTTCCATGCAATATGGATACTTGAGTTCCTTTATAATATTATGGGACATCTGCCATATATACATGCAGTCAATTACTGACCACACCTACAACTATACTATGAAGTCTCCTCCCAAGAAATGAAAAAAAAAAAACCTCATTTCCTTCACACCTCTGATTAATAGAAACTGAAACGTGCAGAATAGCTCCACATTCTATTTAATTCTCTCTCTCCCTGACTCTAGAAATGCTTGATTTGGCTGTGTAAAAGTACTTCTAATTACAGTGATTTACATGAACTACTTACCATTTATGCCTAATTACCTCACAGCACAATAACAATTATGCATACATTAAATGTGTCACATTAACCTGGTTGTAAGTTTTATTTGATAACAAAAGTGAAGAATGCATAAATGCTCATTCTTCAGAGTTGCTCAGATGGCACACTTGTAACTTCTCCAAATATTTGTTAGAGAAAACAGTGTTATGTAGGTAAGTAAAAGTAGCCCAATACACCACTACTGCTTTTTTTCTCATAGCTTAATAAATCTGGCACTTTGGGGCTTGGCGGGATGGCTCAGTGGTCTAAAGCGCCTGTTTGGAGAAGCTTGGGCGGCTTCAGGGACCGCAGTTGGATCCCCAGCACCACGTGCTGTGCCAGCCCTGCCCTCGGGGTGGGCTGAGTCAGCCATGAAAATGAGTGAATAAACAAACAAGGGTTCCGAAATAAGAAAAAAATAATAATAAATAAAATTAAAAATTATTAGCCGGGCATGGTGGCGCACGCCTGTAATCCCAGCACTCAGGAGGCTGAGGCAGGAGGATCAGTGCGAGTTCGAGACCAGCCTGGGCTACAAAAGTGACTCAAGGCCAGCCTGAACTGCATAGCGAGACCCTGTCTCAAAAAGACAAAAAAAATAATAATAATAAAATAAAAATAAAATTTAAAATTATTTAAAAAAATAATAAATCTGGCACTTTGTAAAAGAGGTACATTTTTATCTTAATATGATAGAATAGGCTTACAGAAATCATCTTAGGGCTACAGTGAGAAAAAAAAATAAGTTTACCATCATGAATATTTAAACATTAAAGATAAAATCAAAATTCGTAAAATTGAGGTTGGGGAGATAGCTCAGTAGAGTAAGTACTTGCCTGGCAAGCACAAGGGTCTGAGTTCAATCCCCAGTTCCACAAAATAATAATAATAATAATAATAATAATAATAATAATCACAAATTTTGTTTACCAGAATTAAGAATTCTATAGACATAGATCTTCTATTCCTGGATAACCTGACAGCTCAAACTTCCTTCTGTGATGACAGGCACATCAGCACTTACCCTTCTGCTAGAGCAGTCCACACAGACCAAGATGGTGCACTACACAAATGGCAGCGCACCACACCACAAGGCCTGCCCATGCACTGGACACTCCCACCTCGCTGTTCTCACATGAATGTCTATTTCTCTTGACCAAAAGGTGTTTAAACAAGGGCAGCCTTTTACTTTATATAAAAATAGCATTGTTTATACTTTGGAAGCTTTTTTTTTTTTGGTTTTGCCCTCAAGTCCTTTTTAAAATATAAAATTAGGGCCCAGCAGGATGGCTCAGTGGTCTAAAGCGCCTGTTTGGGAAAGATTGGGCGGCTTCAGGGACTTCAGTTCCATCCCCAGCACCACATGCTGCGCCAGCCCTGCCCTTGGGGAAGGCTGAGCCAGCCATAAAAATGAGTGAATAAACAAATAAAGGTTGTAAAACAAGAAAAAAAATAAATAAATAAAATAAATTTTTTTAAAAAATAAAATAAAATATAAAATTACTTTTCTCCAAGTTTTAAATAAAATATGACTAATATTTATAGTTATACGGTCCATTTTTCTAAAAAAAAAAAAGAATATTTGGGTTGAGGGAAGGGGAAGACTGATGACCAGTCCACTAAGGAAAAACCAGTTTCTTAGGTTGAATCATATTATAATTCTTATTACTGCTTCCATCCTTCATAATTTAAAAATAATATCACAGGGCTGGAGACATAACTCAGCAGCATAAGTGCCTGCCTGGCAAGTGCATGGTCCCAAGTTCGATCCCTAGTACCACCAACTAACTAAATAAATAAATAAATAAATAAATAAATAAATAAGATGCCACAGATAAAACTGGCTTCTGTGACAAGCTATACAGGGGAGGGAGAGCTCTTACTGTGACAGAATTTCAGCAAAGGCTTTAAAGCTGAGAATAAGGGGGAGCAAACTTCCTATATACACCAAAGACAGGCACTAAAGACACCTGCACAGGAATTACTTAAAGGAGAAAAAAAGGTCCAAAACCAAAGCAGGACTAAAGTGAATGAACAAGGTAGAAAACTGCTAGCTATGTAAGAACACTTTGCTTTACCTCATGCCATGTCCTGGTGGGGACCCAAGGAGATGACAGCTGCATGTAACATGAGCTTCCTACCCCTTCCCAGCCCTCAGTTAGATGCTTATTTAGGTGATGAATTCCACAGGTAACTACCAAGGCAGAGTGTGAAGAGCTCATAGAAGAACCTGACATCGAAGAGCCTTAGAAATAGGAGGATGGACAAGACAAAGACAGTTTGGTGCTTCTTTCTGTCCACAGAGGTCCAAAGGCAGGCAGCTAACTAAGGCTGTTTGTGCAGTAGGGATTGTAGAAAACAAAATGCCATGCTTCTCGTGACCTAAGGGGACAGCATGAGAGACAAAAGCTATCCTGAGAGGACCCAACACAAGAAGCCTAAGTGCCAGTGTCAGAGGATCCCAGCAGAACACAGCACTGTGAGATCTTTCCTCACAGTCACAAGAAGTCAAAGAATGCAGCAGTGTGAGAATCCATAATGTTCCTCTTGAAGAACTACCAGGTCAGCATCTACGGCACAAACACCCCAGCAGTTGGTGGGATAACAAAGGTTGCTATTTTGCCCAATAAGTTCATACCTCTCATTTCAACCCTAGAGAAATCAGGCAAGCAGAGAAAAGAAGATGAAGAAAAGCAGAAAGCAAGCCATACCCCCTTGTCCACTGCAGACTACACAATGAGGCTTAAGCTAAAGAAACGGAAAGTGTGGGACTGCACTGGCACTGCAAAGAGTAGACTTGGAAGTTTTCACTACAACAGGACTGCATTTTTTTTTTTTTTTGTCTTTTTGAGACAAGGTCTCACTGTGCAGTTCAGGCTGGCTTTGAGCTCACTTTTGTAGCCCAGGCTAGTCTCGAACTCGCAGCAATCCTCCTGCCTCAGCCTCCCAAGTGCTGGGATTACAGGCGTGAGCCACCACGCCCGGCAAGACTGCATTTTTAAATAATCTAATTAGGAAGCTATTTAAATCTATGAAGGTGAATGAAAGCTATGAAACAACACAAGGTCAGGAATGGAAATCCAATAGAACCTGTTGAAAGGGAAATTTTCAAGCTATTTTACAACTACATCCCATTATTTAGAATCATTTTTATAAAATACTTACATTTTTAAATAATCCATCTTTATTTTATTGTTGTTATTTTTGATACTGGGGATCCAACTCAGGACCTTACATGTGCCAGGCAGGCACTGAGCTATCCCACTGAGCAATCTTCCCCAGCCTTGTTCCATCTTTAATATTACACATAAACCTTACCTTTGAAAGGAAATCTTCTGCCTCTGTACTGTATCTTTTAAGGTCCTCATGTAATTTCTGCAAGCAATGGATGACTCTTCTTTGATGTTCATCATCCTTTAGCTCCTGAGCTTTGATCAGAAAGTCATAGTGGTCCAGAGGTCCACGGCAAACAGTCAAAGCTTTCAAATAAACCTCAGAAGCAGCAGTCCCAGTCACACCACCAGGTGTCTGAACTGTATAGGCTATAAACAGAAACATAGAGTTTTAGACTTTCTTAAGTTAAGATACTTCACAGTGCTCCACATGGGGCATGGAAAAACTTTTAAAACTTTTGTATTTCAGCAGTTTTTATAAATGTCACCTTTCTCTTGTGTTTATAGGTTTTGTTTGTCTTTTGAAACAGTCTCACTATGTAGTTCAGGCTGGCCTTGATCTCACTATGCAGCCCAGGCTGGTTTTGAACCCATGGCAATCCTCCTGCCTCAGCCTGTTGAGTGCTAGGATTATAGTCATCTCACCATGCCTAGCCCCATAAATGTCATTTTGATTCAAGTAATATAAATTTTACATATAAGTATATATACATATATGTGTATGAATATACATTTTTTGGCCCTTTGTTGGAGATTGAATCAAGGGTCTTGTGCATACTAGGCAAGTGCTTTGCCACTGAACTACTGCATCAACCCAATAAATGCATTTCTAAATGCTCATTTAAAAAAGAAATAAGCCGGGCATGGTGGCTCACACCTGTAATCCCAGCACTCGGGAGGCTGAGGCAGGAGGATTGGTGCGAGTTCGAGACCAGCCTGGGCTACAAAAGTGAGCTCAGGACCAGCCTCAACTGCATAGCGAGACCCTGTCTCAAAAAGATTAAAAAAAGTAAAAAATAAAAAAGAAATATACTTAAAACTATAAACTATAAATATAACCCCTTTTATAGAAAGCCTGACCCACTACAGGGTCTCTGTTTTGCCTCTATAACATTAAACTAGCCACCTCGGTTTTCATTTCCTCCTCAGAGATAGGGAGAGTGGTGCCTTTTTGTAGCTAGGCCTAGCTCTTCTGGTGATTTGAGAGTGAAGAATCTCAAAGGTCTATCTATTGTCCCTTTATTCTCTATGCAAAAAAAAGGACACTTAATATATCCATTTCAGCCCTCTGCTTGTGAGATTTCTTCCCTTTTCCAGGACCCTTAAAGGTTAAACACAGAGAACTGGCATACAAGAGTCTACTTCAAAGCAGAGTGGTGTCCTGCTTCGTTTAGCTCTCCTGGAACAGAAATAAATGGCTGATGTGAAGTCCAATCACAATCCCATTCCTATCTGTGATCTCAACTGGAAGGCAAAGAAGTAATAATTTCATCCCTTACTTGGGGAAGATTTACTAGCAGGTGGTTCCATGTTTGTTTATGTGCTAGGGACGGAACCCAGGCCCACCCCTGCTAAATATGTGTTCTTCCACTGAGCTGTTCTCCCAGTCCCGTTTCTTATTTTTTAGAATCAAATGTAAGCAGATTTGCTCCTCTCCCCACAACTGAAGTACAATGCAATGCAAATGCAATGCAAGTGAAAATGTAGTGAGCCAGGTTGAAAGAGCCAGGTTCTTTCATTCTCTGGAATCCTCAAGTGAAAAAACTCAAAGTAACAGGAGCTTCTTCTCCTCTGTCCTACACCTTTTTCCCTACCATTAAACAAGTTTTTCAGGCAGTCTATGGTTAGTGTTACTCAGTCCTGAACCCTCTCCCTCCTTCCCCTCTGCTTGCTGCCTACCCACTTAGGTCTCCTTATCTCTCACTTGAGCTATCACACTCCCTGCCTCCAGTTGCCCTCACTGTCCCAAATATATCATTATCAGAATCTCTAAAATACAGTCCACATGCAGAAATGTGACACCATCAACATTTTCTTTAGGTTGATAATAAAATTCCAACAACTCCAGTAGTGGTGGCATATGCCTGTGGGGCCAGCCTCTGGGGCTAGCACTGCCTCTGAGGCAGGAGGATCGAAACTTAATTGAGACCACATCGCAGGCAGGCACTTGTGCCACAGAGCTATCTCCCTAGCCCCTATAACAAAAGATTTTACTGGTATTCTCTGAGATTTTAGCACTAGACAAGTATTTATTCCATGAAATAAAGTGGGCACTTTTATGAGCTGAGCAGAGGTTCATTTCATAGACACAGAAAGATATGAGAAAAGAAAAAATAGAAAACAAAAAGCAGATGAGTCATTTCCAATGTATTATCCATGTAAAGACCAGTGCCTTCCTTATATTAGCTAGAACTGGCCTGTTCAGGAATTTGGCCAAATCTCTTGATTTCTGGGAAGATGACATACACACTTCTGACGTGATGGTACAGAGCCTTAGCCTGAGTAATTCCATTTTGTTTGGGTCTGATGGGCCCTAATGCAGATGCTGGCCCCAATTAATGACTTCTTATAAGGTTTGCTTAACACTTGAAATCCATTTCACTATTTAAATGCGTAGCTCTCTGACCACTTTAATAAGTATATATTACTATTTTAATAGTAAATATATATTACCCTTTTCTATATATAAAATCTTCCATGGACTCAATTTATTAAAGAAAAAAAGTTAGAAGGGGGCACAAAGCCCCACCCTCTTCATTTCTACCTTTACCTATGCCCACACCACTCCCACTTCCCTAAAGCTACTTCTTCATCAGATAGAATCACAACTAATACAAATAATGCACAGACAGGGTTAACATAGCAGGCCTGAGCCCACTTCCCATAGAAAGGCCTATTTACAAGATATTTCTTTCTTTTTTTTTTTAAAGAATTTTTTAAAGCCGGGCATGGTGGTGTAAGCCTGTAATCCCAGCACTCAGGAGGCTGAGGCAGGAGGATAGGTGTGAGTTTGAGACCAGCCTGGGCTACAAAAGTGAGCTCAAGACCAGCCTGAACTGCATAGTGAGACCCTGTCTCAAAAAGACAAAAAAAAAAAAAAAAAAAGAATTTTTTATTTTTTTCTTGTTTCAGAACTTTTGTTTGTTTATTTATTTATTTATTTATTTTTATGGCCAGCTCAGTCCACCCTAAAGGCAGGGCTAGCACGGCATGTGGTGCCAGGGATCGAACCGCAGTCCCTGCAGCCACCCAAGCTTTCCTAAGCAGGTGCTTTAGATCACTGAGCCATTCTGCCAGGCCCCTTTACAAGATATTTCAAAAGGTTTTCATTGTTCCAAAAATGGTGAGTGTAACTGACAGTGCCTCAACTTCTGTACAATGCACATTATACTTTAAGGTGAACCTAGCTTCCTTCAACCAGGCTGGCATTTTGGCACATGCTAGGCAGAGAAGTGTCTATGTGTCCAGCTCCCACTAAAAACCCCAGACACAAGAACCGTAATAAGCTTTCTCAATAGATATCGGTTCATACCCGTAATCACAATCAGTTGCTAAAGAAAGAATGTTCTGTGTGACTCATCCTATTAGCAGAGAACACTTGGGAGCAATTCTATGATTTCCTGCAGACTTTCTTCCCCGTATCTTCACCCTTTGTTGATTGAGCTTTGTATCCTGTCTCTACAATAAATCCTACTGTTGAGTATGACTGTGTGTTAAGTCCTCCTAATGAGTCTGCAAGCCTGCAGTGTTCTTGTGAATCCCTGACAAAAAGAACACCCTGCTTCTGACAGTCAAACAATACGTAAAACAGCTGAAGCTTGAGTTCAACACTGTTCTCCCTATGTGCTCCAAAATACATCCACTGATTTAAAAAAAAAAAAAAAAAATCAAGTACTCACAACTTGTAATAGAAAATATAAGAGGTTTTATTTGTTTTTAAGTTAAGTGTGGGGGGACCAAGTAAATAAAGCAGTAGGGAGAAAAAAAATTAAAAAATTAAAACATATATCAGAGCTGTGATCACTAGGAAAACTTAGCCCTTCTGATATTCAACACACAGACACTGAAATATAACAACTTGTTGAAACAACCCAAGCATGGTGGAGTATGCCTGTAATCCCAGCATTCAGGAGACTGGAGCAGAAGGATCCTTGGGAGTTTTGAGTCCAGCCTAGGCGCAAAGTGAACTCAAGGCCAGCCTGAGCTCAACAGCAAGACCCTGTCTCAACAGATAAAGAAATTAAATAAATAACTGAAAGAAAAATAAGAAAAAGAAACAGATCACCAAGGAAACTGTATATAAGGCAGAGAAAAGAAAGGAACAATTTGGACTTTCTCCCTGCTCTAGTAGTTTGAATGAGGCTTCCCAGAAGCAAGATAAGCAGACAGGGCTGGGAGATCCAAGGAGGAACACAGCCTTCATTCTTGAGTTTTGCATTTTTCTTTGTGGTGTTGGAAATCAAACCCATGCACTTGTTCACACAAGGCAAGACCTCTACCACTGAGCCACATCCCCAGCTCAACCAACAGCCTTCACAGGGATTCCTTGCACTGGAAGGGGATTCAAGCAGGAGCAACAACTGTATCACCAGAACCTGATTAGACACCACTTCAGGAAGGAGCTGATTATTAAATTTGGGACTCAATAACTAAAAGCTTTACCTCAGGACTCCCATAGTGATCAGGTGAGAGATAGTTATGAGTGATAGCCTCAGAAAGGGACCCATATCTCTTGCCATGTGCTAAATTAAAATCAAAATGACTCAAAGATCTTGGTATTCAAACAGAAACAGTGGGGGCCCAGCGGGATGGCTCAGTGGTCTAAAGTGCTTGCTTGGGAAATCTTGGGCAGCCTCAGGGGCCGCAGTTCGATCCCTGGCAACACATGCTACGCCAGCCCTGCCCTCAGGGCGGACTGAGCTGGCCATAAAAATGAGTAAATAAACAAATAAAGGTTCTGAAACAAGAAAAAAAATAAATAAAATAAAATAAACAGAAACAGTGAATCTTCTGGACAATAGGTAAAACTCATGAAGACATACGTACTTCAAGAACTTTCTGAACAGAACCCCAATTGTACAAGAAACTACATCAAGAATCAACAAATGAGGAGCTGGGGAGATGGCTCCAAGGCACAAGTGCCTGCTGGACAAGTGCAAGGTCGTGAGTTTGAACCCTGGTCCCACATAAAAAAAAAAAAAAAAAAAAAAGAATCAACAAATGAGGTCATATCAAATCAAAACATCCTGTACAACAAAGGTAAAAATGGGGGCTGGGGAGACAGCTCCGTGGCATAAATGCCTGTCTGCCACAAGTGCAAGGTCATGAGTTCAAACGAACCCCAGTCCCACAAAAAAAAAGAAAAAAAATGGACAGAGTGAAGATACAATCTACAGAATGGGGAAAAAATTTTGCCATATATTCCTCATACAAACATCTGATATCTACAGTATATGAAGAACTCAAAAAATTTTTTTAAATTTCCAAGCTAAAAGGGAGCAACTGAAATGATCAGACATTTCTCAGAAGTAAAAATGGCGAATAAATGCATGAAAAAATGTTCAACATCTCTGGCCATTAGAGAAATGCAAATTAAAACAACATTAAGATTCCATCTTAATCCAGAAAAAAGGCTACAATCAAGAAATTAAGCAATAAGGAATATTGGTGAGGCTCTGGGGGAAAAAATCCTTCATTATTTTGGCACTGTAAACTAAACTAGTACAATCATTATGGAAATCAGTAACAGACTCTTGAAAATCTGAAACAAGAAATTCCACTCAACTCCACTATTTACCTCCTAGGAATCTTCCTGAGTTAAAGTCATTATATCATAAGGATAGTATGTATGCTCATGTTTATAGCTGAAACTCAACAGCATCTTCTTCTAACCTCTCCTTTTCCCTTTAGGTTTTAATGCGGGAGCTGTTTCTCATTCCACCAAAGCTGTTAGCACCTGTACCTGTCCTCCCATTGAGTTGCTCCAGCTCTCTAAGCCTGCTTTTTATACCATAACCCAATATCCACACTCACATAAATGCAAGTGAAAATAAGATAGTTAGTAAAAATATGACATAGTAAGAAACCACTTCCCCATACATGATGGAGTTTTTTGTTTGTTTTTTGTTTTTTTTAAAGGGAAGGGTCTACAGCGTGCTCAGGGTCTCATACTAGATTGGACCTGTAGTGATCTGCCTGTTTACAGTCGCCCAAGTGCTGGGATTACAGGCACAAGCCGCCTCATGCAGTCTCAATTGCTGTGATAGCATGCCCCAAGGGCAGGGCTAGCATGAATCAAACCCCAGGCCCCTGCTCCCGATTGCAGGCACTTTAATCCACTGAGCCATTTGCCCAGCCCTTTGATGGAGTCTTTTAAAAATACAAATTGTTTTAAGGGCTGAGTGTATAACTTTGTGGCTGAGAGCACATGTTTAACCTATACAAAGCCCTGAATTCAATCTCTCACACACACCCAAAAAAAATCTTTTTTTTTTTTTTTTTTTTTTTTTTTTTTTTGTGGGACCAGGGTTCTAATGCACAACTTCGCACTTGCCAGTCAGGTACTTGTGCCATGGAGCTATCTCCCCAGCCCTTTTGTTAAACAATGGACAAAACTAGATTTAGTTATATTACATGCCATATATTTTGCTTATATATCTTTCTGGGTTTCGTTTCTACTGCAAAATATATGCTGTTTGAGGGCAGGGTTTTTGTCAGCCTTGTTTAATGCTGCACTCCCCAGTAAATAGTACCTGAAATATGGGAAGTGATTTTTTTTTTTAACCCATGAATTCCAACCTTTGCCAAGATCTCATTCCTTACATTAACCACCTCTTGACTATACCATCAGTCTTCCCCTATCTACTAGTTTCTTCCTATCACTCAACTCTTCCCCTCATTATTAATAGAAAATACCAACATTGGTTGAAAGAAAGAGAAGGGAGGAAAAAGAATTAAAATGTACCATTTACAGGTATAAATTCCATATGACGAATGTGATCATTATGTATATATAAAATGTACTAATAAAATTAATGGGGGGTTTTTTTGTTTTTTTTAAAGAAAGCATAGGCTGGCCTGACAGGTCAGCAGACTAAAGTTCCTGCTTAGGCAGAGCGCAGTGGCAGAGTTTAATTCACTGCCTGCCATGCCAGCCCAGCCTGCAAGGCACACTGAGATGACAATTAAGACTAGGCGTGTTGTTGGGGCCTGGCAGGATGGCTCAGTGGTCTAACGCACCTGCTTAGGAAAGCTTAGGTGGCTGCAGGGACCGCGGTTTGATCCCTGGCACCACATGCTGTGCTAGCCCTGCCCTCAGGGCAGGCTGAGCTGGCCATAAAAATAAATAAACAAACAAAAGTTCTGAAACAAGAAAAAAAAAATTGGGGCTGGGGTGATAGCTCCAAGGCACAAGTGCCTGCTGGGCAAGTGCAAGGTCGTGAGTTCGAACCCTGGTCCCACCAAAAAAATAAATAAATAAATAAAAATAATAAAATGTACAAAATACTATTTAGTTTTTTGGGGTTTTTTTTTTTTTTT
>PVJA010045112.1:0-15819 GCA_004027025.1 Myocastor coypus
CCCACACACTGTACTCTGTAGAATGATTGTGAGGACAATATGCAATATGTCAACTTTCAAAGAAAAGAAGGGGGAAAAGAAAAAAAAACAGAATTGAATTTTTAAGTACTTCTTCCCTTTAAATTTTGGTCAAGTGTTTTTGAAGTATTGATGTTATAATATAGTTAAAGTTTTTGTAGAATTCACAATGAATCTATCCGGTCCCGAATTTTTTGAGTTTTTATTGCTGCCTCAAATTTGTTACTTCCTATTGGATTGTTCCAAATTTTTGCATTGTTTTGATATATTTTTGGGAATTCATGTCCACCTAGGAATCTGTACACTTCTTTGAGACTCTACAATTTTGAGGAATATAATTTTTTATAAGACTTACTATTTTTTGAATTTTAACAGTATCTTATGATTTCATCAGTTTTCATTTTTAATTGAATAGATGTTAATTCTTTTTCTCTTTTGGTAAACATAGCTAAGGGGTTACTTATTTTACTCATTCTTCCAAAGAGCCAGCTTAAGTTCCTTGATATTGGTGTGGTTTTTTCTTTGTCTCAATTGCATTAATTTCTGGTCCGATTTTCATAATTTTTCTCCTCTGAATGTACTTGGATTGGGAGTATTGTTTTTTGAGTTTTTTGAGGTTTCTCATGAGATTGTTGTTTAAGCTTGCTCTGCTTTTCTAATGTGGACATTAACTACTATAAGCTCTCCACTAGGGCTACTTTCACTGAGTCTCATACATTCTGATACACTGTCCTGGAATTTATTTTATTTTATTTTATTTTACTTTATTGTGCTTGAAGAAGTGTTTAGTTTCTTCTGTGATCCACCATGTGTTCAGGAGTATGTTACTTATTTATCAAGTGCCTCTAAATTGTGGTGTCTTCTGTGATTGACTGCTAGCTTTGTTGCACAGTAGTCTGATGGAAAACATCAGTTGATTTGAATTCTTTTCTATTTATTTAGGAAGGCTTTGTGGAGTGGTACGTGCTCTAATTTAGAAAATGTTCCATGTATTTTAGAGAAGAATGTGTACTCTGTTATAACAGGGTAGAACACTATGATATCCCCAAAGTCCATGTATATGTTCAGGGTGGGGCTCTGCTCTATATTCCTTTATTGGTTCTTCATTTCATTGCTGCACCTCTTGGAGAAAGCAGGGTATTTAGGTAAACCGCTATGATTTGTATTTACTTGATATCTTATGCCCCGCATTATTTGCTTTAGGAACACAAGTGCTTTAGTATTTGCTACATTTATTAAAAGGATTATTTTTTTCTTCTTGTATTATTTCCTGAACTAGCATACAGTGACCACTTTTGTCTCTCCTGGTCAGTTTTAGCTGGAAGTTTATTTTTATGAGAGTAAAATAGCTACCCCTTCTAGTTTTAAGAATCATGGTTCATGAATACTTTCCATTCTCGTATTTTTAGTGTGCCATACCCCTTTCAATTAGGGCAGTTTCTTGAATGCAGTATATTGTTAGATTCAGGCAGACAAGAGGAATAATACTACTTAAAAAAAATATGGGGTTAGACTTTGACAGAGGCATTTTGATCACACTGAAGCGTCAGTGCTGAGGGGTTGAGCAGACATTCTCAGGGGCAGCAGTGAGTCATGGAAAGACGTGTGCCTTGGGCTTGACGGAAGCTCTCCTGATAGACCTGTACCCCTGTGAAGTAAAAAGAGGTGGGAGAAGAAGCAGGCTGGGTAAGACAGAGAGAAGGAACTGAGCACAAGAGAAGACAGCACTGAGGGGAAGGCAGTACGGGGCATTGCAAAATCTTGGCCGATCTCAGATGGAGAAGTAAAACAATAAGAAAATAGTAATTTCTATGGAACCCTGAGTTAAAATGAGATAGGAAGATGAGAAGAGGGTGAGCATATAAACACTAACCAAATGAAAGTAACAAAAACAAAAAGTCAGATGAGAAAGCAGAACAGATGCTCAACAGGGGCATGTGCATGTGGTTGACTCAGGACAGCTCTGCTTCACGCCCAAGTGTTCGCAGGACCCTTCTTGCCACAGCTGTGTCCGGCGGCAGGCAGCCAGACCAAATTCACCTCCTTTCCTTTGCTCTCAACGCTCCCACACACCTAACTGCAGCAGTTTTCCTGCAGAATCTCTCATGCTGTCTGGGCTTAGCTTGAACTCGCTCACCCACTCCCCACATGATGGCAGAGTCTTTGGTCAGCTTCTGTCACAGGCAGGGTCCTAAGATTGGAGCCAGATTCTCACCCTGGCAGGGCCTCCTGGGAACCTGCATTTTCTCTCTAGCAGATGTCTGTGGGAATCACTGGGTGTGCCCTCTCACAGACACAGAACCCTGGGCGTGGGTGGTTCATTCACGGTCAGATGAGTCTACAGGGTGCATGGGGGGTATGCACCCCTGGGACATGCAGGCCCAGCATGTGCATTTGTCTGCCCTCTGGCCAGCACGTGTGTGGGGGAGATGAGTGCTAGTGGGGGTGCTGCAGGTTGCACTGTTCCCTGGTATTTCCAGAGGTGATGAGAAAAACAGACTTGTACACACAGAGCCTGACCCAAGAATCCGCGCTCCTGGAATAATTACTTCTCTGTTCATTCCTTCTGAGACCTCGCAACACTCTCAATGCCTGATCCCACAGTGGTGGGGCTGCAGCAATGTCAGCTTCCTGTTAGTGGCTGACTCCCTTCCTCAGTGAGGCAGGTATTAGGCTTGCTGTACAGGTATTATCTTTCTGATTAATTTTCTAGTTCAGATTAAAAGACCCACCCCTCACCCCCAGAGTACACATGGTTTCAGAGAATCCTCCTTAAACCCCTCTAATAGTCTTCTGCCTCTATTCAGCAATGTTGCATCAGCTTTTTGCTGTTTCTGTTGTGAATGCTTAGAGACAGGGTCTCCATGTAGTTCAGGCATTTGTCCCTCAGGTGGAGAGAAAGCAAACTCTGGGACATGATTATTATAGTGACTTGCATTCTTCATTAATGAACATAGGTGTGGATAACATAGAATCATTAAATGAACCGTGTGAATGTACTGTGCATACATGAGGTAACTCTGTCCCTCTTTTGTTTACATTAATCCTCCACTGGTAATCACATTAATGAAGAACAAGAAGGTGAAGCAGAAAGAGGTGGGGCTAGAGCAGGAGGAGGGAGGAAAAGAGTGAAAAGGAAATAGAAGGAATATGTCAGATTCTAATAAATTTGTGTGTAAAGTAAGAAAAGGTACAAAACATTTTTTAAAATTAAAAAAAGAATTTTCCATTGTTCTTGTCATGAAAGACTTAAGGAGTGTGTGTGTTGAACAGAGGAGATGCACTGTCTACTTGCATGATTGGGCGGAAAGATAGTTGGTAGGCTTAGCTCTCCTTCTTAATCATTATGTATTTGCACACATATACTCATAAAAAGGTGATTGAAAACTCCCAGAAAAAAGTTGTAAAACTGTGGTCTACAGCTCTTTTGAAAGTGAAAGCTATAATAGCTTGGTTAAGCTCTTTTCTTCCAAAACTTTTTATTTTTATACTGTGGAGGTGAAATATTTAGCATGATTATTGAACTCATTCATCTTTTCTTTTCATGTTTGAATTTCTTGATGAGGTAAAGAATTTGTAATAACTACTATTGCTGCAAGAAAAGCACGGAGCTTTGCTTGTGTTTGAGTGTTAGGAGAAAGAACTGACATGTATTGAGGTGATATGGAAGGACCTTCCACGCTGGCTATAGAAACTTGATTATTTCAAAAGACAAAGTCATTACATACACCTATTTAGCAACTGTGGCTATTCTTACCTAATTGTTTCTAAGATCCTTTTGTGTAAACTCGCTAGTGTTAGTTTTCTTATGTGTATAGTGTCATCTTTTATGTTCGGTACACATGAACTGTGTGGATTTACAGCGTTTCTTCAAATTAGTTTATTGACATCATTGTGAGACACAGTGTGGCATTCATGACATTTACCCATTATGAAACGACTAACTCAGGAGGCTAAGGTTGTCCATCATCTCTTACGTTCACCATGGCTTAGTGATGAGTTCTGTCCTGTGGCTGTGTTAGTTATAGTCTTCAGAGTTGTTGACTACAGTAATTCATCTGTATAATAGAATACAGCATTCATTCCTTCTACCTAGTGTGACTTTGTACTTATTGACCAGTCTATCCGTACAAACACATGCTCCAAACTAGGGTGTGTTCTAAGTTGAATTCCAAATTAAAAAAAAGAAGAGGAAAGCTATAAAAGTTATATCAAGTGACCTGCATGCTGCCTTTCTTACTCAAAAGCCACCCTCAGTGTGACCAAGGTCATAATCTGAGAAAAGAGATGGCTATAGCACAGCATGTGATGCATGTAAATTGAGACTCATATGCTCTTTGTTAGATTCTAGGAAGTTTTCTTTTAAAACTTCTTGGTGTTACAAAAAAGTTTCAAAGAGACTCCAACAATTATCCATTGTGCACAGCGTTCTTCTCAGCATCAATGACACACTGGGCATAGGGGTGGCGTGAGCAGGTAATCCCAGCTCTTGGAATCTGAACACAGACAGATCATTGTGAATCCAATGTACTAGTGAGACCCTGAGCACCCTGTAGACACTTCCCTGTAATACAAAAAAAAAAAAAAAAAAAAAAAAAAAAACCAAAAGAAAAGTATAGGACCTCAAACTTGCCAGTCAAGCATGTATTCCACTGAGCTATTTCTCCAGCCTCCACCCCCATAAAACTACAATTACTTTGTTTCGAAGGACTATTGTGCAACCCTGATTTGGATTTTCATGTTTTTACTTATTTTTTTCTATTGCAGAATCCGGTATTTTATATTCCCTTGATATGATTCTTTACACTCCTCTGTAGTATTCCCTCATACATCTACTATTTTGACAATCTTGATATATTTAAGGAACACTAGTAAACTTTGTAGAATACACCTTCACTTTGGAAGTGGCTCTATTTATTACTAGATGAGAATTATATGATTATAAGAATATAGAAATGTGAGTTTCTATCATCTTTAAGCCAAGTGCCTATTATGAATGTGATAGCCTTGATCTATCAGCTAGAGGTAGGATCTGTGATGTGAAAACGTGGTTCATATTTAAACTTTAAAAATTTATGAGATTGAAATGCATTGCATTGATTCCTTTACAAAATATTGCTCTTTGCTTTAAATACATCTATGCCATGGTGCATTCTGCTTTCTGAAGCAGTGCTGGAGTCTTCTGTTGTCTTCAGCTGCACGTGGTGGTTGATCTGATGTCCTGAATCAATTTCGGAGTTGGTATATATATACAACCCATTTTTATTCTCTCTTTCATCCTCTTTCACTACTACCTCAACCTTAATTTCTCTTATCTTTCATGGTCATTTTGAATTTTGGAAGTGGTCAGAAGTTACACAATGCTGGATTTGGTGAATAGGGAGGACAGCGCAGTATAATTTATATGGCCACCCGCACATGTATCTTGCAGTGCATGATTGTATTCATTATGGGAATGAGAGCATGCACACGACACCTCTTGCTTTTCTCGCTCTTGTCCTTCTTTCTATGTCCCTGCTGCAACTTACTCTTTGCTTTTTCGGAGGATCTAGCTCTATTTTATTTTGCTTTTGTGGGGTGCAGGCAGGACCAGGAATTGAACTCAGGACTTTACACTTGCTAGACACCACTGAACTAAATCCCTTTCCCTTATCTAGCTTGTCTACAAGCTTTTACATTGCTTTTCTGTTGAATGACATTAGGTAGCAGCATTAAACAGATGTCTTGGCGGGGGGGGAGACTAGTGCATCTTCCCTCGTTTACTGAATTATTCATTAGTTTATATATCAGCACAGATGCATATATATTTATTTTGCAGTTTGACTATCAGCTCATTGCATTTTACTTCTGTGTTTATTCACCTCAGCGCATTGGGAGCATTTGAGAGGGACCCTACACTCTGACACAACCATGTAATTTTGTGTCCACTTATCAGAGTCTGACAATGAACAATTTCTTCACAGAAAACAGCGAGCTGAATCAATTCTTTGCAAGGTTTGTGTTTGACACTTCCCTTGTATTAGGCTTATTGATACATTGTAGGTACACAGTGATCACATTCACTGTAGGGATTTTGTATGTAATGTATTTTGATGATTTTCTTGGCCATTCCCTATCCTCCCCCAAGCCCTCTTCCACTCCTTCTTTACAAAAGCTTTTGTTTCCATTTTTCTTTCTTTTTTCACCATCTGTCCTCTTCTCTCTTTCTTCCTCAGTGCCTCACCCATTCCCCTTGATATCTGACATTTTCTTCCTATTTTCTAATGTCTATTGTACATGTTGGTCTTTATTTATACTTTCCATTTTTCTTATACATCATTTTTCAAAACCTTTACAAAAGAAAGCTAGGATAGGAATATATATATATGTATATATATATATATATATATATATATATATATATATATATTACATTCTTTGTAATAATATTTACATTCTTTGTGTAGAGTTGGTATATATATACAACCCATTTTTATTCTCTCTTTCATCCTCTTTCACTACTACCTCAACCTTAATTTCTCTTTATCATTTCCATCTGGAGAAAGGTATGGTTTCCTGATTTCTATTATTCATTTTTCTACAAATGACTTGAGCTTATTTGTCTTATGACAGAAAGGTACTTTATTGTGTGTAAATACATTTCTTTATCCATTTATTGATTGATGGACATAAAGGCTGCTTCTAAGATTTAAGTTTTCATGAGATATGATAACTGTAATATATTAAAGATATCATATGTCTGGAATATTATATCACTAACATTTTTTGGAAAGATACCTACAAGGGGAGTAGTTGGGTCAAATGGAATTTCTAGTTTGAGTATTTCAGGAATCTTTATATTGATGTTCATAGTGGTTCTACTAGCTAATGTGTCTACAGTCTATAAGAATTCATTTCCCTTTAGCCTCACCAAGGTTCACTATTGTCTAATTTCTTGACAACAACCATTGCTTCTCAGAATGATCAATCTCTGCTGTTTTCACTTTAATTTCTCTAATGGCCAATGATGTGTATTGTATGTATTGACCATTTCATGTATGTATTGACCATTCGTGCAGTGAACTGTCTATTTTGATGTTTTGGTTGAGTCCTTTTATTAGTGATGTCTAAATTGTTTTAGTTCTTTTTATATTTTAGATACTAATCCTTTGTCTCAAGAATAGTTGCATTTTTCTATTCTTTTTGGTGTCTTCTACGGTTGGTTTCTTCTTGTATACTAAAACTAAAATCAGAATGGATCAAAGATTTAAACATTAAAATAGAAACACTCTGCTTAAGGTAAAATCCATAAAACTGTTGAAGGCACAGTCATAGGGAAGGACTTTCCCAGATTACAAAAGAAATAGTACCAAGAATCATCACGTAAGATCATAACAAATGAAAACTTTATGCACAGCAAAAAAAAATGACTATTATACACATTTTAAGTTAAACCTGAGTTCATATTCATATCTCAAACTCTTATTTGATACCAAAGTTTCTTTTGTTTTGTGTTTTATATGTTACTTCCACTCCGACACTGAGAAAGTTTCTGTTGTCCAGCATTCACTTACTTTCTCATGTTTTATCTTTTATTACTTTTAATAAGAAATATCAATGTGATAATTTCAAAACATATTACTAATATATCCACAATAATTGATACAATGCATGTTGTTCTCGTAGTAGTTATATGGAGTTCAGGGTGTAGATGTGATGATTTTTCTAGTTGTTATTGGTACAAAAAATTTCTTCTCATTGAACTAAGAGAAAGTAGTTGTATACCTAATCCAATGTTCCATAATCACAGAGGGTTATTGGCAAAACTGGCAGTGATGGAAGCTGTTGGTTTAAGCCTTTCACAGCTCAGCATACTAATCTAGCTTTATGTTTTATGCCTTGTGGTTAAACTTTTCTGCTGGGTGGGTAAGGGTAAGTTAAAGCAAGACCTTTACAACAAAACAGGCAATTTTCATATCTCCCAAGGTCAGTCAAATTAAGTTATATACCCAGGGATAATGATTCCATAAACTGGAGTGAAGGAGTCCTATAATCTCAGAATTTTTATTGACTGTAACATCTACTTAGAACAATATCATTTCCCTTATCCTGTTGGTTTTATTTGTTTGCATATTTTTGTTTGTTTGTTTACGTAGTGGCAGTTAAACTGAGGATGTGTGCTGTGCCACTGAACTACATCTCCAGCCCACTCTCACTCTCTCTAGTGAGGTATGTCAACAAGTTGTGAGGGCCGACCAAAGAGCTCAGTGGATTAAAGTGCCTGGAAGCAGGCGCAGGGGCTGGGGGTTTGATCCCTGGGCATGTTGTGCCGCCCCCACCCCCAGGCTGCACTGAGATAGCAATTGAGCCTGGGTATGGTGGCACAGGCCTGTAATCCCAGTTCTTAAGAAGTTATAAACAGGTGGATCACTACCAGTCCAATCTAGTAGTGAGACTCTGAACACCCTGTAGGCCCTTTCCTTTTTTTTTTTTTTTTTTTTAAATTTTTTATTTTATTTATTATTTTTATTCTTGTTTCAGAACCTTTGTTTATTCACTCATTTTTATGGCCGGCTCAGCCCGCCCCAAGGGCAGGGCTGGCGCAGCATGTGGTGCCAGGGATCGATCCTCGGTCCCTGAAGCCGCCCAAGCTTCCCCAAGCAGGCGCTTTAGACCACTGAGCCATCCCGCCGGGCCCCCCCTTTCCTAAAGTAAAAAAAAATGTATTATAGTTACCATTTTTAGTCAGACCCTGCTATCCATGCTGAAATTCCCTACTCTTCTTACTTTTTAACCATCTCGTGTTAATTGAAGTTTCAAAATTTGCCTTTCAAGATGGCTTTGCAAGATGCAGAGTGCATGCAGCCAGCACTATCGTGTAGTATTCATAATAGTGCCCTTCCCACAACAAATGCCTCCTTGTTCTGTTTCAACTCTTACTGTGAACTCCCAAAGTGAGGGGAAGAAAACTGATCTGTATTTATGGGCTTGATAATATTATCTTTTTGAGAACATCAAATGAGTTTTATCCTACAATATTCAGGTTGACTCCGTTTACTTGGCAATTTGTACTTAAGATTGGCATATGTTTTGTAGTTTTATAGCCAATTGTTTCTATCAGTGGATAATATTCCTCTATGGGACCGTTTTTCTATTGAACCTCTTGATTATTTCTAATTATTGGAAATAGAAAAGTTGTTATAAATATTATCATGAAGCTTTGTATAGACATAAATTGCAATCACTTGGGTAAATATTTGCCCATTTTTTTCTTTTCTTGACCTTGTACTCTTCTTATAGCACATTTTTGAAATCTGAGAGACTCACATTTCATAAAATGTACCTTGCTTTCCCTTTTCTAAAAATTTTTGTATAATTGACACTAAAACTAACTAATTTTTTAAAATAGAATTCATCAATGAAACCATCTGGTCTCAATGTTTCACTTTATAAAAGTGTATATAGATTCATTCATTCATTTAATAAGTGTAAGGCTACTCATTCATAAGGGAGCTTAGGGACATTGTGTATATTAAGTAAGTGATCTCTTTCATGGAACTTAGAAAGTTTTGGACACCAAGTTGTTTGGATAGTCTTCTTTTTACATATAATGTGTATAACATTTACATCATAGCCAGGTGCAGTGGCGCACGCCTGTAACCCCAGCACTCGGGAGGTTGAGGCAGGAGGATCGGTGCGAGTTCAAGACCAGCCTGGGCTACAAAAGTGAGCTCAAGGCCAGCCTGAGCTGCATAGTGAGACCCTGTCTCAAAAAGACAAAAAAAAATGTGTATAACATTTACATCATATCATCTCAATAAGTTGCACCTTCTTTTTCCTTGGCTAACCTGGCCAGAGGCCTCTTATCTAATATAAATCCACCTTTAAATAGCATTATGTTACTTATTTAATTATATTTCTCTTCTGTTATAGAAATTAATTTATTCTTGTCATATAGATTTCAAAGTCAGATGTTACAGTGTTTTAGGCTGTTGATTTTATATATTTCTTGTTTTCTAATGAACTTATTTAACCCAAAAAGATACTCTGATACAGTTAGACGTAGGGAAATTGAATGAAGCCTGCTATATTTGTGTCTGTGTACTTCTTAAGTTATGTATCTTGGATATAAATTAGGTTCTGTTTTTTTAAAAAAAATATGAGCCTGGTAGTCCACTCCTATGCCTTCAACAGCACCACCCGGTAGGTGTGATGCCCAGGAGCAGATTGTCACTTGAAGCACCTAGAGAGGTGCCTAGCATCAGAGGCCTGTCCACAAGAACAGGGTCTGATCTTTTAGATACTGCAAGGGTGAGTAGTGCTGAGGCTCCTTCAGAGCTCCTCTTCTTGGGCTCCCCCCTTCTTTCTGCCTGATTTTCAACAGGCATGACGATTTACTGCTCACTATTACGTGTGTGCACCCCAGAAGTTCTTCCCTTGCCGTGCACAAGAACCTGGGCTATTGTGGACCACTGAATGTAACACTACAGTAATTTACATTTTCATTAACTCTAAATTCACAATATTTAAAATTTCTCTTTATATTTTTGGTTCATACATATCTAGATAATTGAGGATTTTCAAATTATTCTTCATTATTTATTTATTCTTCATTCTGTCTCATTCTGAGAGCTTATTTTACACTACTTCTGTATTTTTGTTATCGGAGGATCTTTTTATGGTGCCAGCTATTATCTATCCTAATAAGTATTCCATGTAAACTTTACAAGAATGCTGATGCTGGTGTTGATAGATGGAATATTCTTTAGCCATCAGACAGCATAGAAAGCAAAAACTACTTCAATAATTCTAGATTATTTTCCTATACATTCTATCAATTCTTGTCTGACATCATTGTAGCTACTTCTATTTTCTATTTTAGTACACTTAATATGAAGTCAGTTTCAGCATTCCTTTATTGTGCCAGATTTGAGTATGTATACTTAATACTCCCTTTACTTTCTAAGTGGTTATTGATACATTTACATTTCCTTTGCTTCCTTTTTTGTTTCTTCTGACTATAATTTATTGTTTCATAAAATTCTATTTTCTCTCTTCTCAAGGAGTATTATTTGTGCATCTGTAAAACTTCTTTCATTATTTCCCTGCAGTTTTCGTTATACTGTTTTAAATAGTGTAAATCTACTTTCAGATCACATTTTACATCATTTTTAAAATAATCTTATTATCTCTTTTTGGAATCTTACCTATTTAAACAGTAGTCCTTAATCTTTCTTGTTATATATTCAGCTTATTGTGATACATTCAGTTATTCAGGCTATATTTTCTCAACACATTTTGTTATCTATGTTTCCTAGAATCATTTAGATCAGTTAAAAATAAGAAAAATATCTTATTTGTCTTTCCTTTATTCCTTCACTGATGTTCTTCTTTTCTTCATCTGCATCCAAGCTTATAATCAGTATAATATTTTTTGAAGGCTTTTTTCTTAATTTGCATTGTTTGTAAGGAACTTTTTCGGTGATGAATTTTTTTAAATTTTTTTTCTGAGAAAAGTTTTATTTATCCTTATCTATTCACACTTCTTTTTCATTAATATATTTAGTACAGGGTCTCACAATTCCGCTCATACTCATAGCGATTCTCTTAGTGCTGGGATCACAGGTGTGTGCCACCATGCCGGAACTCTCCCTGGCTCAGCGCACCCTGAGGGCAGGGCCAGCATGGCACAGGGGATAGGGATTGAACCCTGGTCACTGCGCTTGCCAAAACAGGTACTTAGTCCACTGAGCTAACTTTTGAAGAATAGCTTCACTCAATACAAATCCTAGATTAGTAGTCATTTTTATTCACTTATGCACTGTTTTTTTCACTTACACAGTCATTTTTTCTTTATTTTGGTATCATCTTTCTACATGGTTGCCTCTGTTTCTAAAAAAAGTTCAAGACTTTTTATGTAGTTTTTCCTTTCTTTTTCTTTTCTTTTTTTTGTAGTTTTGAATATAACATATATTTTTCCTTTCTTATATGCTATGTTTTCTTTGTTGCAAAATTACTGGGTGTTTCAGAGATTATGCATTTTTAGGTTGGTATTTTTCAATAATTTTAAAAGGATATGTTTTGGTCTATTCAAATGCAACTGGACAATCTCTGGTAGATCTCTTTTAATTTTATGTTAGACATATACTATAATCATATATTTATAATAAATTCTACCAACTTTGTAATGGCTTCCTAAATTTTGCTTTTTATTTGTTTGTGTCTTTTTTCTCTTTTGAAGCCATTACTTTTGTTTCTCTTTTCTCTCTCTATCTCTCTCTCTCTGTCTCTCTGTCTCTGTCTCTGTCTCTATCTCTGTCTCTGCTCTATCTCTGTTCTAGTCCATTTGTTCCAGAAATCAAACTCAGGACTTCATGTTTGCTAGGTAGACACTGTACCACTGAGCTGTACCATGCATCTTACTCAGATGTATATTTTTATTTCATCTATTCAGATTTTTGTCTTTGTAGTCCTTTCCTTTTGATTCTTTTTTACAGTTTCCATCTCTTGTCTTCTAATAGTGATGTAATATTATAGGCCTCCTGCTTTAACATATTAGTCATATGCTAAAATCAATACCTATTTTAGCTCTCTTTCCCATCTTGCAAGATGGCAGGTGAAAAAACCGAGATGCCAAACACTAAAGAGAAGAAACCCTAGGCCAAGAAGGCTTCTACCAGTGATGCTGGTAAAAAGGGTAAGGTGAAAAAGTAAAAAAAGACCAAGAAGGGGCAGCCCCACTGCAGCCAAAATCCTGTCCTGGTCAGAGGAATTGGCAGATACTCCCAATCTGCTATGTATTCCAGAAAGGCTTTGTACAAGAGAAAGTACACAGCTGCCACATCAAAGGTGGAGAAGAAAAAGGAGAAAGTTCTTGCTATCATCACAAAGCCAGTCGGTGGGGACAAGAATGGGGGTACCTGGGTGGTTAAGCTTTGGAAAATGCCTAGATACCACCCTACTGAACATGTGCCCTGAAAGCTCTTGAGCCACGGCAAGAAATCCTTCAGTCAGCATGTGAGAAAACTTCGAACCAGCATTACTCCTGGCGCTGTCTTGATCATCCTCACTGGGCGCCACAGAGGCAAGATAGTGGTCTTCCTGAAGCAGTTGGAGAGTGGCTTGCTTCTTGTGACTGGGCCCTTTAGCCTTAATTGTGTTCCTCTACGAAGAACACACCAGAAATTTGTCATTGCCACCTCTACAAAAATTGATATCAGCAAAGTGAAAATCCCCAAGCACCTCACTGATGCTTACTTCAAGAAGAAGAAGCTACAGAAACCCAGACACCAGTAGGGCGAGATCTTTGACACCAAGAAAGAGAGATACCAGATCTCAGAGCAGCGCAAGGTGGATCAGAAAGCGGTGGACTCACAGATTTTAGCAAAAATCAAAGCTGTTCCTCAGCTACGGGGCTACCTGCGATCTGTTTTTGCTCTGACAAATGGAATTTATCCTCACAAATTAGTGTTCTAAATTTCGTACTAAGAACCTAATTAAATAACTGATACATTAAAAATAAATAAATAAAAATAAAAATAAAATAAAATCAACACCTATTTTATATCTGAGTCTGGCTCTGGTATTACTTACAATATCTCTTTGGAATTTTCTCTCTCTGTGTGTGTGTGTGTGTGTGTGTGTGTGTGTGTGTGTGTGTGTTTGTGTGCATGTATTTATATTTAGTGTGCATCATAATGTTTTCTTGAAAGTCAGACAGAAATGACATATTGGGAAATAGATACTAAGGTAAATGGACTTCCTGTGAGCTGATTTATGTGAATATAGCTGTGGATTGAGTTGTGTTTAACATTTATCGTAGTTATAGGTATGAGAAAATTCCATGGAATTTTTGTTGCTATTCTCTTTGTCTTTTTCTTGTGCTTTTTTCTTCATGCCCATTGCTCCTCTCGGAATGTTTGTGGTTTTCAGCTGTATTCACTTTTACAGTGTTGGGGAACACTTGTTTTTGTGGTGATGTCACATGAACAATAAAGCACTTTGTACTGTTTGTTTGTTCATTGGTTTGAGGCGGAGTCTTCATATGTAGCTCAGACTGGCCTTGCTTTCCTCATATAAAAAAAAAAAAAAAAAAAAAAAAAAGAAAAACCTTAGCACAGTCTGATAAACGCCATGTCCTTAAATATTAAGAGTTTATTAGAAATAGGACCTGGGCAGTGCTTTATCCTGGACCTCAGTGTGGGGCCCTGGTCTGCTTCCTGAAGTGCTAGACACCCTGTCCTCATGGACTGGAGCCTTCCAGGAACTTATCATGGTTTTACTAGTAATGATTCACCCGCCAGGGAATCAGCATTCACATTTAAGCGTTGCTTCTAAAGGTATTATTGGGACCTGAGATCTTTAGAATCCTTGGTCTCTCCAAGGAAGATGCCCTGCTTCCTCAGTTCTTCTATACACCCATGGAAAGTTATTGATTTTTCAGTGGAGAAAATATTTTCTTTGTATAGAATAAAAGTGAGCAATTTCAGGTTGAAGGTAGCATTGAAAGTCCTCATGGATTCATTTTGGGAATTGGTGTATATGTGTAGGAGTGAGCAATGCCATAAGCAGTAAGGAATTGTAATCAGTCATTTTTTTAGTCTATATCAGTCCATGTCGCACAGATGAATGTAGGATGATCTGTGAATACAACCTGGCCGTGGTCCTAGTAATCAGGCTCATCTATAGAATGCAGTGATTCTTAAAGGTGAAAAGACAAGTGTTTCTGGCCCCACAAAGATTGGGCTGAGAAATGCAGTATGGAACAGTGTAGAAGCTGAAGATTTGAGTAAACATATGTTAGCCATTTTAAAGTATTAGAAAAAGACATGAGAAGTTTTTAATCATTTAAAGTCAGCAAAAAAATATTTTTCTTGAGTTTATTTTTAATATCTCCTTTGCCGTTATCATCACTACTTTAGAGTCTCTCATATTCTTAGCATGCATGTTACATTCTGCTACATGCTGTTAATGGGCTCCTTCCTACTCAATCTGTGCCAATCAGCTTTCTGTTACTGTGACAAAATAACTGAGGTCATTAAAAAGAGGAAGATTTGTTTTGGCTAGAAGAAAGCCAGATTTACATCTCTTTAAATATTTCATTTACATAAAGACATAACATAAAAATACATTACTAAGTTTTGCCATTTGATACCGTAATACAAGATGCTAAAGATAAAAGCTTTTCATTTATTTATTAAAATAGTAATATTGTGGCATATATGATAGAAATCTTTAGAAATATCTAAATCTTCCCTTTTTATAGATATTATATAGAATCATAAATGAATTAGATCAGGAATACTGGCTCTCACACATTTAAAAACTATAAAATTGCAGCAAGACAATCCTATGCCAGTTTTTTCTCGTCTCTTATTCTCTTTTATTACCATTTTTTTAAACAAACATTTACATGAGACAGAGTATAGCATAACTCATACGACATTAGAAGAAGTGTGCATTTAAAAGATCAGAATGGTAAGTATTCCAAGCTTGGCTTTAGTATCACACATTGCTATCTTCAGTATAGTTGCTTAGTTCACAGATATCAGCATAATTAGTCAGGGTGAGAATTCTACACATTAACTGCTAGTTTCAAAACCCTGATGGAGATTCTTAAGACCATTGTCTTAACCATCTTATATATATAAATGTATGGTTTTCCTCTGCCAAGCTTCCTAACTTTTCCACGATGTATAAAAAGTAAAGCTAGCCGGACGTGGTGGCTCACGCCTGTAATCCCAGCACTCGGGAGGCTGAGGCAGGAGGATTGGTGCGAGTTCAAGACCAGCCTGGGCTACAAAAGTGAGCTCAGGACCAGCT
>PVJA010045113.1:0-15817 GCA_004027025.1 Myocastor coypus
CCTCAGCCTCCCGAGTGCTGGGATTACAGGCGTGCGCCACCACGCCCGGCTCTTGCCCCTTTTGTAATTGACTCATTTCTCTCCATTTTCACCATTTCAGAAGAATAATTTATCTGATTTTCCAAATAATTTTGTATAAATTGAACCATAAAGTATGTATTTTTGGATCATTTCATTCACCTAGCTTATTTCAAAATTTATCACTATTGTAGCATGTATTATCATTTTATTTCTGAATGATATTCCATTGTATGGATGGTCCACAATTTGTTTATCCATTTACTTCAGATAGGCATGCAAGTTGTTTCTAATACGGGACTATTAAAAACAAAGCCACCATGAAACTTTTCGTAGAGACTAACAGTACAATGCTTGGGTCATCTGGCAGAAAAGCGTAATCATTTATGAAACAGCTAAACTGGTTTACGCAGATGTTTTATTGACTTTCCTATAAGCAGTGTATAATTGTTTCACGTAATTCACATACTCTCAAGTACTTAGAATGGTCAATTATTTTAATTTTGAGTTAAATTCAATAGGTTTATTTTAGTATCTCATTGTGAAATTCTATTTTTATTACTTTAAAGACTCAGATATTGAGAGACTTTTCGTGTACTTATTTTTGGTTCATATTATCCATTGTAGTGGAGTGTTATTTCAAATAATTTATCCATCTTAAAAACTGAGCTGTTTCCATATTGTGATATTTTAGGATCTCTTTGTAAATGCTGAATTTTTATCATTTTTATAATCCCTCATTCTGTTCCTTGTATTTTCTTTTTCTCAATAGTTTCTTATAACAAGAGAAAATGATAATTTTAATGAAATCAAATTAATTTTTCATTTCTATTATGGGCATACATTTGGTGCTATATGGAAGAAATTATTTAGTCAAAGTCACAAATTCTTTTCTTTATAACTTATTGTAGTTGTTTTATGGTTTTAAGTTTTACATGTAGGTCCATTTTGAGGTACTTTTTAGTTTCTTTTTTTTCATTTTGTAAACAGAATATAATATAGAATTAAAACAGAAAAATAGAAGGGATACAGAATTTTACTTAACAAAGTAAACTGAATTTGACAGCATTTGTTGTAATACAAAGTACTGTCTTCCAATACTATACTATACTAATATTACTAGATATATGCATATAAAATTGAAAAAAGAAAAAATAAGTATATAAGGAATTAAGAGAAAAAGGAGACACTATTGAAAAAACGAGACAAAACTAGCTAAAGCATTAACTGCTTCTTTCCATAGACCAGCAGAAATGTACAGTACAATTGTCCAAAACATCCTGCTTATATTCATAGACAAATCTCTTTCACATCTTTTCCTGTCCTCCTCAACTCAGTAACTCTTTACTTTTTAATAAGTTCATTCTCTTTTACCACTGTCTATTGTACCATTCAGGTTACATTTTTCTCTTTCAAGTTCTCACGCAAGGGGACAACATGATGCTTGTACACATGGGTCTGATTTATTTGACTTAAAAGTATGTTCTCTAGTTGCATCTATTTACTGACGAAAGACTCAAAAGACTCTGGATCATAGCTCAGTTACATTCCACTGTGAAAAAAAAATTTTCCTTATCCATTCTTCAGTTGATAGAAATCTAGTTTGTTCCCAGGATTTAGCTATGACTAATTGCACTGTCATAAACATGGGTGCACATATATTGCTATGGTATGAGATTTATGGTTCCTCTGGGAAAATGCTCAGGAGAGAAATAGCTGGCTTGTATGGGATCTACAATCCTAGATTTTGTATGAATCTCATTCCCATAGTCGTTGTACCAGTCTGCACTCTCACCAACATTGCTGAAAGGTTCCTGATTCCACACACCACCTCCAGCATTTGTTATTGGTTCACTTCTTGATGATAGCCATTTTTCCTGGGGTGAAATACAATCTCAGTGTTGTTTTAATTTGCGTTTCTTGAATAACGAATGATGTTGAACAGTTTTTCTTGATTAACTTTATTGAAAATCAATAATTATATAGCATATGAAAAGTTGTACGGAGCCTGCATCTTAGCTCAGTTGTTTTGAGGTCTCTCTCCAGTACCTCAAGAAGTAAATAAATAAATAAATAAATAAATATAAAAATTGTAAAAAATATTGAAATGTGAATGATACAGCATGCAGATAAATTGAATTTTAGAGAATCATTTCTGAAATGAATACATAAAATGACATTACTATGGATAGCACAAATTATGCTGCTATAAACATAGGTACACAGATATCACTATGATATGATGTTTTCAGTTCTTCCGGGAAAATTCCCAGTAGGGGAATAGCTGATTGAATGGGATCCTCATTTCTAGTTTTTAAAGGAGTCTCCATACTGGTTTCCATAATGTTTTCACCAGTCTGCACTCTGACCAGCAGTTCCTTTTACCCACAGCCCCTCGAACAGGTGTTGCTGGTTGATTTCTTTATGATAGCCATTCTTTCTGGGGTGAGATGGTATCTAAGAGTTCTTTTAATTTACATTTCATAAATGGGTAATGATGTGGAGCATTTCTTCACGTACCACAGGTTTGTTGAATTTCTTTGTCTCAGAAATGTATGTTCATCTCAGATGCCCATTTCTGGATTGGGTCTTTGAATTTGGGATCTGAAAGTTTTTTAGTTTCTAATAAATTCTAGATGGAAGACTTTTGCCTGAATACTTATTAGTTAAAATCTTTTTGAAATTAGTGGGTTGTCTTTGCACTGTGTTCATCATTTATTTTGACATACAAAAACTTCTTAGATGGAGGAAGTACCATTTGTTGATTCTTTGAAGTGTTCAACATGCATTTTGATTTTTGTCCATGAACTCTCTGTCTACAACAATGTCTTCAAGATTTTCTCCCACATTCAACTCCAAGAGATTTAGTGTTTCTCTTTTAATATTTAGATCTTTCATCCATTTTGACTTTAGTTTAATGCATGGAGATAGACCTGGGTCATATTTATTTTTCGGCAAGTAGGGAGCCAGTTTTTCCAGTACCATTTGTTAAAGAGACTATCTTTATTTCCAGTAAATCTGTTTGGCCAATTGTCAAAGATAAGGTGTCTGAGTGTGTTTGTATTCTGCATTTTCTAATCTATTTAGCTGATTATCAGGTCTATTTTTTGTCAATACCATGCTGATGCTATCACTGTAGCTTTGTAGTATGACTTTAAGTTAGAAACTGTAATGCCTCCTGCCGTATCTTTGATGCTCAGGATTGTCTTTGATATTCTAGATATTTTCTGGTTCAAAATAAATTTTAGAAATGATTTCTCCAGGTATTTGAGGTATTTTGATGTTATTTTGATAGGGATTGTATTAAATATGTATAACAATTCAGGGAGCATGGCCATCTTCATAATATTTGTTCTTCCTATCCAGGAGCAGTGAATGTGTTTCCCTTTTCTGAAATCCTCTATGATCTCTTTCTTCAGAGTACTGTAGTTTTCACTGAATAGATCTTTTACTTCTTTAGTTAGGTTAAATCATAATCATTTCATTTTTTCAATGCTATTGTAAAAGGTATTGTTTCTCTAATTTCTCTTTCAGTGTGTTTGCTCTCTCTGCAGAGGAATGCTATTGACTTTTATGTGTTGACTTTGTATCCTGCTATGCTACTGAATTTGTGTGTTAATTCTAGTAGCTTTTTGGTGGAGTTCTTTGGGTCTTCCAAGTAGATTATCATGTCATCTGCAAATAGTGAAACTTTTACTTCTTCTTCACCTATTCTTATTCCTTTTATTTCTCTTTCTTGTCTAGTGGCTGTAGCTAATGACTCCAGAACTATATTGAATAGAAGTGGTGATAGGGGGCATCCTTGTCTTGTACTAGATCTGAGAATAAAAGACTTCAGCTTCTCCCCATTTAGAATTATGTTAGCCATTGGATTGCCATAGATAAATTTTTTCAGGTAGAGGCCCTCTATTTCAATGTTCTATAGGACTTTGAACATGAGTGTTGGACTTTCTCAAAAGCCTTTTCAGCAATAATTGAGAGGATCATGTGGTCTTTGGATTTAGCTATATTGATGTGTATTACAGTTATAGATTTGCATATATTAAACCATCCTTCCTTCCCTGGAATGAATCCTACCTGGTCATGGTGTACAATCTTGTCGATGATTTGCTTTATTCTATTGGTGAGGATTTTTGCATCTATGTTCATGAGAGAAATTGCACTGTAATTCTCTTTTTTATTTGCATCACTCTATGATTTTGGTATCAGTGTAATACTTGCCTCTAGGAATGATTTTAGGAGGATTGTTTCCTTTTCAATTTCATTGAAGTGTTTGAGGAGTATTGGGATTATGTCTTCCGTAAATTTCTTGTAGAATTCAGTGGTGAATCCATCAGGTTCGTGACTGTTCTTTATCAATACACTTTTTAATACATTTTGTATTTCATTGGCTGTTATTGGTTCATTGAGAGTTCTTATATCTTCTTGATTCAGTTTTGGGAATTTGTACCTTTCTAGGAATCTCTCCATTTCATCTGTGTCTTCAATTCTATGAGAGTAAAGATTCTCAAAGTAGCTGTTAATGTTCCTGTGAATCTCTGTTAGGTCTGTAGTAATTTCACCCTTTACATTCCTTATTGCTTGAATTTGCGTCCGTTCTTCTTTTTGAAGAGGATAGCTAGGGGGTTATTAATTTTATTTAATCTTTCAAAGAACCAGCTTTTTATTCATTAATTCCTTGTGCTATTTTCTTTGTCTCAATTGAATTAATTTCTGCTCTAATCTTTATAATTTCCTCCCATCTTTGGGCTTTGGGTTTCATTTGCTCATCTATTTCTAGTCAGTTTATGTGCTGCATAAAAGTATTTATTTTTTCCCATTCTCTTTTCTTAATGTGTGAGTTCAGAGATATATATTTCCCTCTAAGAACTGCTTTCATTGTGTCCCATAAGTTCTGGTGGTTTTTGTTTGAATTTTCATTAAATTGTAGATATTCTTTAGTTTCTTGTTTAATTTCATCTGTAAGTCACTGGTTGCTGAGAAGGGTGTTGTTTAATGTGCATGTATTTTGGGCATTCTTGTGTTTTTTTTTTTTTTGTTTTTTTGTTTTGTTTTTCATTTATTTCCAGTTTCATTGCACTGTGGTCAGAGAGTTTGCATGAGATATTTTCTGACTTCTTGCATATACGTAAGCATATGGACTAGTATATGGTCTATTTAGGAAATTTCCCATGTGCAGCTGAAAAAAATGTGTATTCAGAAGTTGTTGGGTGGAATGCTTGATCTATGTCCACTAAGTCCAGTTGTTCTAAGTTCTGGTTCAGCTCTGTGACTGCTTTGTTAATTTTTCGTCTGCTTGACCTATCTTTTGCGGATAAACTGGTGTTAGTGTTTCCTGTTAAGTTTGTGGTATTGAGAGTAGATTTTTCATGTCCTTTGAGATTTGTCTTATATAATTTTGGGTTCCCATGTTGGGTCTATGCATATTTATGAATGTTAACTCTTCGTCTTGAATTATTTCCCTAACCAATATGTAGTGGGCTTCATTATTTCATTTGGTCAATCTTGGTTTGAAGTGTTGACTGTCTGCAAACAGGATTACTACCTCTCTTTTTTTTTTCTTTTTTTTTTTTTTTTGAGGTTCTGGGGCATGTAGTATTGTTTTCCATCCTTTAACTTTTAACCTATGATTTTCTTTATGAGTTAAGTGTATTTCTTATGTACAGCAAGGGTTTTGTTTCCTAATCATTTGTGCCAGTCTATTTCTGTTAATTGATGAATGAGCACATTTACATTGATGGTTATAAATGAAATGTATTGACTTATGATTAACATATCTTTTCATACTGCTGTTTACTCCTTTTTCTGCTGTGTTAAATTGGTTGCCCTATTTAGTGGGTTCTTTCTATTCTCATTTGTGGAGTTCAGGCAATTTCAGTCCCTCTCTAAAATACTTTTTAATAGTCTCTGTAGGGTTGGCTTTGACATCATGAAATTCTTTAGTTTTTCCTTGTCATGGAAGTATTTCACTTCTCCCTCATATTTTAAAGAAAGTATAGCCATCTGGGCTGGAATTTCTTTTCATGGAAGGCTTGAAGTACTTGCTCTGTGCTCTTCTTGACTTCGTAGTTTGTGAAGAGAAATCTGCCATTATTCTGATGGGTTTTCCTTTAAATGTAATCTGTTTCTTTTCTCTCGTGTCTCTTAGTATATTATTCTCTGCTGTATTTCTGGGATCTTGACTTTTATATGTCTGCGTGTATTTTTAGTTGTCTTGGTGTTATTTGGAGTTCTGTATGCTTCAGTTAACTGAATGTCAGATTGTTTTCTCATATAAGGGAAATTTTCTGCTATTACTGCTGCCCATAATCTTTTTGTATCCTTTGTATTGACTCCTTCTTTCTCACTGATTCCTATTAATCTCATGCTGTTCCTTTTTGCATCATCTTGCAGATGTGGAATTATTTGTTTTGTATCCTAGTTGTTTTTAAGTGATCCTTTCTTACCTTTTCACTACTTGTGACTGTGTCTTCAAGATCTGAAACTCTATCCTCACTTTCATTAATACAGTGTTGCCAGCTTGTAAATGAGATTTTATTATCTTATATATGTCTTTGAAACTGTTTCATGTGATCTATTTCTTTCCTATATTGCTCATTGAAGGAATCCATCACTTTTCTATTCTCCTGTAATTTTATCTATGTCTTCTTTAGAAACATTTATTAAGTCTTTCATTATAGTTATTCTTTCTTTTTCTACTTCAGAACTTATTTCTGCTCTGATTTCCTCTCTACCTTTTTGCAATTGCTCTTTTACTTGAGACGCTATTAATTTAGAGATTTTTTTTTTTTTACTTTCGAGGTTGTGATCTGATTTCCTCTTTACCTTTCTGCATTTGTTTGTTTCCTTCAGATGTTTTAACTCAGAGATTTTTGGCTACATGATTTCTGTTTTCTTCATTGGTAGTGTCTCCTGTATTTGTTCTGGATGGGTTCAGTACCTCTGATTGCATCTTGCTCCTTCTCTTTGTCATTTTGTAGAGCAGTAATCTCTGCCCTTTGATGCAGAACTTTGCTGAAGTTATGCTGTTAACGCCTGCTGAAATTTGGGTACAGATATCCAAGTTTGATCTTATCTAGATGGGCCTGGGAGGGTCTGGCTTCTGTGCTCAGCTTCCTTCTACTGCAGGTTTTGGAAGTGAGCTTGCTGTGCTACTCTGGCAAGATACTTAGCTCCTGGATTATCTGGTAGGGTATGATACCCAGCCTTTTTGCAGGGAATTTTGCTGAAGTGTTGCATAGCAGATGCCAAAATTGGGTTCTGAGCGAGAAAGAAGCCTCCGTGGTGCAAGGGTGCAGGCCTAGTGTTCTTGCCTGTGCTCCCACTAGTCATGGGCTGTGGGACGGTGCTGAGTTCTGGTAGTGAGCACCCCTACAGTTCCATACTGATTTTTATTACAGTAGCTTTATAGTATAATTTCAGGTCAGGGATTGCAATGTCGCCCGTCTTTCTTTTTTCCAGGATTGCTTTTGATATTCTGGGTCTTTTGTGGTTCCAAATGAATTTGAGGAAAGTTTCCTCTATGTATGTGAGGTGCACTAATGGTATTTTGCATATGGTGTGACCAGTATCAAAATTCTCTTTCATTTTTCCATTATTCTGTTCATCTCTCATTGCGTCAATATCACATCATTATCATATCAACATCACATACACTTTTTAATCAAAACTCTTGAAATCACCTGATGTGTATCTCCAATATTGTTCTTCTTTTTCAAAATTGTCTTGGCTACTATGAAGTGTTAGGTTTTCACTGAATACTTAATAGTATTGCATATTGCAGTCCATGAATACAGTTGAATTCATCAAATCATCTTTAATTTATTTCAACAAGATCATTAAGTTTCAGTGTTTAACTATTTGTCAAATTTATGCCTTAAATGTTTCATTAACTGATGCTATGATAAGCTGTATTGCATATTATAATTACTATATGTGATTTATGTACATGAAATTGGTTTCATATATATTAAGCTTCCATACTGCATACTTGCTGTTTCAGTTGGTTCTAGCAGAATTCTGTAGATTATGCCACAGTACCTTATACAGACTTTGCTTTTCTATTTTTTAGGTAAGGGTCTACAGGGTGTTCAGGGTCTCACTACTAGATCAGACTCATAGTGATCCACCTGTTTACAGGCTGCTTTCAGGTGCTTTAGTCTGCTGATCTATTTGGCTAGCACTTATGCATACAAAATAAATACAGTATTCTCTTTTTCCAATGTACATAACTTCCACTTCTAATTCTTTCACCTATTAATCAGAAAATCCAGTAAATGTTCAATTTAAGTAAGAATATACATCTTTTTTTGTTCTTGCTCTTAAAACAAAGGTGTTTATTCTTTTGTGATTAAATATAATCTTAGCCGGGCGTGGTGGCTCATGCCTGTAATCCCAGTACTCGGGAGGCTGAGGCAGGAGGATTGGTGTGAGTTCGAGACCAGCCTGGGCTACAAAAGTGAGCTCAAGGCCAGCCTCAACTGCATAGTGAGACCCTGTCTCAAAAAGACAAAAAATAAATAAATAAATAAATAATAAATATAATCTTAGCTGTAAGATTTTCTTAAAAATTAGTTAGCTATAATTGTGAAATATTAAGTTATTATTGTATATATCAAGCATGCACCTTGATACTTTGTAAAATGATCACAACATATTAAACTGTCAATTTTGCATGTGTATCTGAATTTAGACTAAAGATTTAGACTCATAAAATTTCAAGTGCACACAACAGAGCATTTACACAGTTACTTAAAAAGACAAATTTGGGGCTTTTATAAGAAAGTGAATGGAACTAGGGACCATACAGATAAGCAAAATAAACTAGATCTGCACGTGCAAACATCATATTGTCTCACTAGTGCAAGAACCTGAAAGGCTAAAGAAAATCCAATAGGTACAATAGATACTTTGAAAGGGAAAGAATATATTCATCGTGAAAAAAAAAAACCCTGGAATGAGTAAAAGGACAAATGAAAGAAGGGAAAAAGATATATTTAGGTTTATATGCAGGATAGTTTTTATGATCATACTGCTGATTTCTGCTGGTCTATTGAAAACAGCATGTAATGCTAAAATTTTTATTTTTTTATTTGTTCTTTTTAATTTCTATAGGTTTGTGGGGATTTTTTTTATCATTTTTGCAGGTTTATATCTGGTAATCTGAGCAACTAATTTGAAGATAATATAACTTAATGCAATCCAAAAACCATTGTTGAATTGTTATTAATTTGTTTAAACAAATTCTGTATTGTTTCTCATATTTTTTAGCTTTTTATAATCTTTGAAACAATTCAAATGAACAATTAATGTATTTTAACTGTCTTCACCATGCTTTGTTTATTACCTACAGAAACAAATATGGCTGGTATATGTTGCATAACCTTTTGACCAAGAGTCTTCCCATTCTCTCTTGTAGTCCCTGGTAATCCCCATTTGATTCTCTATCTGTGCGATTTTGACTACCTCAGATTCTGCATTAAGTGAAATCATACAGTGTATCAACGTTTACATTGCCAGCTATATCTACACTCACACAATTGGAAAGGTTTTCTTTTCCAAAAAACATGAAAACAGGTTAAGAATATTCAATAAATTATTGATTCTAACAGGCCTTTTGAAATATATGTATTTGTGTTACAGGCAAATACAGATTATTTTATTTTTTACCTTTCAATTTGGACACATTTTACTTTTTCTTAATTTTTTTGTGTAGAAATATTCAAGCAGTATATTTAACAGCCTTGGTTAAAGTAGATATTCTTATACTTTCTTGTTCTTAGCTGAGAAAAACTTTTCATTTTCCCCCTAATTTTGATACTAGCTGGGAGTTTTGCATATGGCCTACATTCTGTTAAGGTGTGTTCCTTCTATATTTATTTTCAGTGTTTTAATCATAGAAAGATGTTGAAGTTGAGTTTTTTGAGGTACATTTTTGTAAGTACTAGATGATTGTGTGGTTTTGGCCTTCCACACTGTTAATGTAGTGGACCACAATGCTTAATTTTCATATGACATATCTTCTATTAAGTCTTCAACTAAGCCTTCTCATGCTATATGGTCCATTTTGATGTTCCATTGTATTTGGTTCGCTTATATTTCATAAAATATTTTCATATTTATATGCATCAAAGATATGACTTATACCTTTATTTTCTTATATGGTCGTTGATTTTACAATCAAGATATAGCCGGGTGTGGTGGCGCACTCCTGTAATCCCAGCACTTGGGAGGCTGAGGCAGGAGGATTAGTGTGAGTTCGAGACTAGCCTGGGCTACAAAAGGGAGCCCAAGGCCAGCCTGAACTGCATAGTGAGACCCTGCCTCAAAAAGACAAAAAAATAAAAAATAAAATCAAGATATTATTTTCCTCATAAAGCAAGTTTCAAAATATTCTCTCTTCTATTTGTGGTAAGGGAGGCTAACAATAGTTGCTATTAGTTTTTCTTTGAATATTTTGTAGAATTCACCCTTAAATCTGTGTCTTTCTAAGTTTTTTGTTTGTTTGGAAGTTTTTGCTTACTAAGGCAATCTTGTTTATTAGTATTTTAAGATTTTCTTCTTGATTCAGTCTTGGGAGGTTACAAGTTTCTAGGAGTTTATTATTTTTTACGCTATTCATTTTATTAGAACATAAGTATTCTTTAGAGTCCTATGTGATTTTTTTTATTTTTACATCATCTGTTGTAATGTCTTCTCTTTCATTTATTTTTATTATTTTTCTTTTTGATCTTTTTGAGACATGGTCTCACTTTGCAACTCAGGCTGGCATTGAGCTCACTTTGTAGTGAGGCCTATCTTGAACTCGCAGTGATTCTCCTGCCTCTGCCTCCAAAGTACTGGAATTACTGGCATGTGCCACTATGCCCAGCCATATGTATATTTTATTTTAGCTTTTCTCATTTTGCTTAGTCTAAGATTTTCCCAAGCTTATTTTTCAAAGAACAACCATAGTTCTACTATCTTCTTTTGATGCTTAAATATTGCATTTCTAACTTTTATTATTTTTCTTTAATGCTAACTTTGGACTTAGTTTTATTTTTTTCACTGCCTAGTGAACTCTGCACTGGGTTTTGTTATTTTTTTGTTTTTGTTTTTGTTTTGTTTTTTTTTTTTTTATGGACGGCTCAGTCTGGTGGTGGGGCTGGTGCAACATGTGGTACCAGGGATCAAACCATGGTCTCTGCGGTTGCCTAAGCTTTCCTAAGCAGGCGCCTTAGACTGCTGAGCCATCTTACTGGTCCTGCTCTGGGTTAATTTAACATCTGCTTTGTTACTTATGGACTTAGAATGTTATAAGCTACCTTCTTAGTAATCCTTTTAGCTGCATCTAATAAGTTTTGCTAAATCTTGTTTACTTTCCTTTGTCTCACTATCTTATAAAGTCCTTTTCCATTTTCTCTTTTACGTGATAATTACCCAAAACTGCTCTTTAGTATTCACATATTTGTAAACTTTCCTGTTTTTTTTTTTTAATTTCAGTATTAATAGACAATAGTCTGGAAGAAGTCTCCAACAGGCTGTACAAGACACCCTGATGCTCCCTTTTTACTAGTTAGAAATGGAAAGACAGGTTTATTAGGATTGGATAGGGCCAAAGCAGAAGCTGTAAGGTGTGTGCCTACTCAAAGGCCCAAAAGAAAAGGATAATTCAATCTATTTGTGGCAGTTTCTTAAGATCTACACAGGAAGCCTCACAGAGGGGTTTTGCAATAAGTGAGACATTTGGGATCCAAAGTCTAAACCACCTAAGAAGCCTCAGGTAAGAAAGGAAATATAATTTTGTGGTAGAAAAATGTAGATTGTTCATAGCCTATTTGTGGGAGGGGGTGTATAGCAAGTGGTAGGCAATGAAGGCCAAATTAAATGACTTCTTGTCATACCAACTGGGTTTTGTGTTCTGAAACACAAAAAATTTAAGAATCCTAAAGAATTTAAGATAGGACATAATGTGGGCTATTGAGTGAGTTATTTTCCAAGGGCTGCAAAGCAAAGATCACAAACATATAGAAGCAGGTGTCTAGGAGTAAACCTGAAGGATTTGAGGTCCTTTAATAATGTTTGGTCAAAGAAGTCTGGGATATCCCAAAATCTGTGGGGAAGAACAATGTGAGTTGTTGGATTAACAGAGATGTAGGGTCTCTCCAGGTAATAGTAAGAAGTCGTTGGGAATCAGGGTTGAGGGGATTAGTAAATACAATGTCTTTGTTGTCTAAAATACTAAAGTATCAGTTATACGGCAACATGGTAGAGGGAAGTGTAGCAGCTGGGTACTGTCGGATGAGTAGGAACATTGTAGTTGTGTACATTTTTGGAGATTTTGAACTAGTGAGCTGGAGCCATCAGGTTATTTCTTTTTTTTTTCTTCTGGGACTTGGGTTCGATCTCACGACCTTTCACTTGCTAGGCAAGCACTTGTGGCATGGAGCTATCTCCCTTGCCCCTGCCATCAGGTTACTTCTACAGAAAGGACAGGAATGTTTGGAGGGGAAGTAGATAAAACTTTGGGCTTCAAGAAATTGGATAATGTGACATTAGAAGCGTCACATATCTAAAAGACCAGAATGACAGGCATTCCAAACATGGTTTTAGTATTACACATGGCTATCTTCAGTGTCAAAACCTGTTGGAGATTCTTAGAACTATTGTGTCATTCATCTTGTGTATGTAAGTGTATGGTTTTACCCATGCCATGTTTCCTAACTTTTCTGCTTGCTGTGTCTTCATTGTTAATCCCTAAGTTCATGATTTCTATTTGCCGGAAAGAATGGCAATCATCAAGACACCAACAATAGCAAATGCCAGAGTGACTATGAGTGAAAAATGAACCTTTCTTCACTGTTGATGGAAGTGCAGAGTTGTACAATCATGACAGAAATTAGTATGGAGATTCCTGAAAAACCTAGGGTCAGAGGTCCCATTGAAGTGAGCTATGCTTCTCATAAGTATTTTTTCAAAAGAACTGAAATCAACTTAACACAGTAATATATGTGTACCCATGTTAATGGCAGCACAATTTATCATAGCTAAATCTTGAAACAACCCAAATGCCCATCAACTGAGTAATGCTCAAAAAGGATATGGTATTTTTACACAATGGAGTATTCATCTGCCATAAAAAAATATAAATTTGAGGCTTTGTAGATAAATGGATGCAAATAGAGACTATATTGGTAAGTGAAATAAATCAGATCCACATGTACAAACGACATATTAACTCACTAGCCTGAGAGCCTGAAACAGTAATGAAAATCTAAAATGTACAATACATACTGTGAAAGGAAAATAGATTTTGCAATGAGAAGGAAATCTGGAATGAGGAAAAGGACAAATAAAAGAAGGAATAAAGATATATTTAGGAATATATGCAGAATAGCTTGGATAAATGTACTGCCTATTTCTGATGATCTTTTTTGAAAGGTGCAGTTAATGCTTTAGCTTTTTTTTTTTTTTCTTTTACTCTGATTTTTTTCTGTGTTGAATTCTTTTCTTATAATTCCTTAGTTTGTTTTTTTTTTGTAAATAAATCTTATACACTTATATCTGGTAATCTGGACAACTAATTTGAAATTAGTAGCATGTAATACAGCAACCGTTGTTGAATTTCTATTACTTTGGTGAAATTTCATGTCATTTCTAATCCCGTTATTGTTTCTATTACTACTTTGCATTCTTTTGAAAAAAGATCTTACATCGTGACTAAGCAGATTTCACCCCAAAATTGAAGGGATAATTCAACTCATGCAAACCAATAAATGTCATTTATCACATAAGCAGAAGAAATGAAAAAAATCACATTATCATAATAGTAAATGCAGAAAAGGATTTCAACAAAATACTACACCCCTTTAAATAGAAAACTTTAGGTATATATAGGACAATTTCTAAATTTGATAAAAGCTATTTAGAACAAATCAATGGCCCACATTAATTTTTTATTTTATTTTATTTATTTTTTAAAGAATTTTTTATTTTATTTATTATTTTTATTCTTGTTTCAGAACCTTTGTTTATTGACTCATTTTTTATGGCCGGCTCAGCCCACCCTGAGGGCAGGGCTGGCGCAGCATGTGGTGCCCGGGATCGAACCTCGGTCCCTGAAGCCGCCCAAGCTTCTTCAAGCAGGCGCTCCAGACCACTGAACTATCTCGCCGGGCCCTAATTTTTTATTTTAAAGAGAGAAAAAGACAATACAAATGATACAGAATTTCAATACACGATGATATAAAATTAATAATAGTTATTGAATAAGCACTAACTGTTCTTTTCACTGAACCAATAGAAATTAGTAGTGCAATTATCTTAGCCATTTAGTGATAGTTTATGTTTCCCTTTCCCTTCTTTTCTCCTTTCCCTATCCCACTTGCTCTCTTTTTGAGCGGTTTCTTTCAATTTCACAATATCTACTGTACCTTTCCATCATTGTGTTAAGTGGGGAAATACTGAAAGGTTTCTTACTAAGATCTGGAAAAAGAAAATGATACCCACTACTGCTACTTCTTTTAAATGAAATGCTCAAAATCTTACGCAAGAATACTACCTAAAAGTGATACATAGAGGAAAGAATGAAATCAAATTATCACCACTATATAGAAGAGCCACAGAATTCCACCAACAATTTCTTAGAATTAACAACCAGTTCAGCGATGCAGCAGGATAAAATGTTAACACAAAAAAAAAATCAGTATTATTCTTGTAAACCAATAATGAACTTAATGAAATAGAAATTCAGATTAACATCAAATTCATATTAGCATCAAAGAATTACATACTTAGGAATTAACCTAACCAAGAAAATAAAAAGGACAATTGAGAAGAACATAAAAAGGAAAAAAAAAAGTAAATTTGTACTTTTGTCATGAATAGGCAGAGCTGATATTTGAAAAACGGCTCTACTCCCAAAATTGTTATACCTCTTCAGCATAATCCCAATCAAAGTATCAACAACGCACTGCCACAGAACTGGAGAAAAACATCCTTTAATTCATATGGAACCAGAAGAGAATTAAAATAGCTAAAGCAACTTTGGGCAATAAGAGTGAAACAGGAATTATCTCAATACCGACTTTAATTTATACTACAAAATAGCACTGATAACAATGGCATGGTATCAGTGCAAATCCAGACATATAGACCTGTAGAAGAGAGCAGAGGATACAGACATATCCCCAGACACATTCAATCATTTGAACTTTGACAAAGGGTCCATAAACATTTTAAGACTAACTTATTCACAATCGTTCAGGAAATTGTGCATTTATTTGCAGAGGAGTGAAGCTGACTCATATCTCTCCCCATATACTAAAGTAAAATCAAAATAGATAAAATGCATAAACATTCAAACTGAAATACTGAATTTTCTAAGCCTACTGATGATATAGGTAAAGCATTTGAAGTCATAACTATTGGCCTGGACTTTCTCAACAGAACTGCAATTGCACAAGAAATGACAGCAAGAATTAACAGATAGCTTCTTCACAGCAAATGAATAAATTAGCAGAGTGAAGATAAAGTTTACAGAAATAATAAAATGTTTGTTACCTATCCCTCAAGTAGAAGGGTAATATCAATAGTATAACAAACATAAAAATGAGATTATTACCTTCCAAAAATGCCTAATCAAAAAATAGACAAGGCCGGGCGTGGTGGCCACGCCTGTAATCCTAGCACTCGGGAGGCTGAGGCAGGAGGATTGGTGCGAGTTCGAGACCAACCTGGGCTACAAAAGTGAGTGCAGGACCAGCCTCAACTGCATAGCAAGACCCTGTCTCAAAAAGACAAAAAAAAAAAAAAAAAAAAC